>JAHZNF010001901.1:0-18811 GCA_027744215.1 Troglopedetes dispersus
CGAAAAGTAAAAAAAATGTATGGTTATAGATTACGGTTGAACACCATAAATATGTCGAAATCTTGATTAAATAAACAAGCATGATGGGAATTACTACTGCTCGATGAAATGGGCCATGCAAAAAAAAAAGAAACAGCACACAAGAAAGATGAACCTTCCGTAATAATAGTACATGCAGGAAGTATAAAAATTGTTGTAGAATCAGATGGGACAGGACACGGAAATCAGTGCTTGGCTTACTTACCATTGTGCATTCCTCCTGGTAATTTTTCTCTTCACATACGTCTCTCTTTAAAACAAGTGATTTTAGTCAATCTCATTCCCTCGCTCGAGAGTTCCACGAAAATACAACTACATAATATGTGTCTAGCATCAGCATCTGTACCACCGCTTATATTAAAGGCACAAACATTATTACCACATGGAGACAGTTAACGTTGATTATGTGTATTGTACGATGGCGACAACCAAGGAAGGATGAAAACCAATCGGCATTTTTTATTATACTTTTTTCATTCTTCAATTTAGCATCACATCACGGTAGTTGCACTTTTCAAATTCTTGCTTACGTGGTGGTTAGGAGAAAAATGAGAGAGAAACGAGCAAAAAGTAGAAATATATACTTTATAGCGAAATAGAAAATAGCTGTGTAGTGTTATCTCTCTAGAAATGGTCTATTGTGTAGCATGTGTGCGTAAGAAGGGGAAAATGAAGATGAATTTAAAAGGTTACTCAATCTGTCGTGGAGGAATGTGGGATTCCGTGCGACGAAAATACTTCTTCCTTGTCAATTTTTCAACGGTTCTGTAGTAGTATTTTTTTTATTTTTATGCCACAATGCACAAAATTATAGCAATCAAGGTTCAATAAAATGTTAAATGGGGAAGCAGGATTTTTTTTCTAGTTTTCAACAACAACAAAATGAACCATGCTTTACTGATTTTCACAAACAAAAACACCTCTTTTATAAGATTGTATTCACAATATAAAACCTATTCGGTACTTATCCAATTAATAGTACTCTGAAATGTCAACACATCCTGGAATTTTTATTGTGGCAAATAATTCCAAAAAAGGTGGAAGTTCACAGGAAACAACTCCTTCATCACAAGATGTCCTGAGGTGGATCTATATTTCTAAAAAACAAAAATTGCAAGTCAATCAAAAGTACAATCTGTCGTGGAGGAATGTGGGATTCCGTGCGACGAAAATACTTCTTCCTTGTCAATTTTTCAACGGTTCTGTAGTAGTATTTTTTTATTTTTATGCTACAATGCACAAAATTATAGCAATCAAGGTTCAATAAAATGTTAAATGGGGAAGCAGGATTTTTTTTTCTAGTTTTCAACAACAACAAAATGAACCATGCTTTACTGATTTTCACAAGCAAAAACACCTCTTTTATAAGATTGTATTCACAATATAAAACCTATTCGGTAATTATCCAATTAATAGTACTCTGAAATGTCAAGTCTCACATCCTGGAATTTTTATTGTGGCAAATAATTCCAAAAAAAGGTGGAAGTTCACAGGAAACAACTCCTTCATCACAAGATGTCCTGAGGTGGATCTATATTTCTAAAAAACAAAAATTGCAAGTCAATCAAAAGTTGGTGTTCCTTAATTTTATGTAAATATAAGCGCTCGGCTTTACTGGATCGGAAGTAAGAGGATTCATTTCGCTTTCTATCAATGAGGATCCCAATAAAGCATGAAATCAAACCAATTCCGAAAACAAGTCCGCAAACCAGCAATATGATTGTCCCATTTCCAATTTTCCTGCATCAAATGACTCCGTTTTTTTATACACTTCTTCATTATACAATTATAAGCTTGAATTTATTAGATAAAAGCTGCTCAATAAAATACATACGTGAAGCGTTCCTTCTTCATGAAATGATGGCCCTCAATTGCAATCTCTTTGATGCGACCTGTCGGCTTAGCCGTTGTTACAGTTTCTCCGAGTGCAGGACAGTTAAGCTTCTGTCTATCGACCAGGCTGTTAACAACGTGTGCAAGTTTAATTGAAGAAAACATACTCTGCCTAATTATAAATGTGCAAGAACAGAACAGTTTAATAGAACACGTACGTATCCTCAACATCCGCGCAAATGGAGGTGGGACAGTTCAAGCACATTCCACATTCGAGATGAGCTGCAAAATCACCGTCCACTTTGGAGCAGTCGAGTACGTACGGTTCAGTACTTCCCATTGGTCGACTTATGCAAATAAAAATTAATGAATTAGGTAACCACAAAAACCTGATGAAGATACTTGTATATTATAAGAACCTTGAAGTTACGAAGATTGATCAGATTACTTACTATTTATTGCACTGACGAAGGCAATTTGGTTGATCGTATTCGTCATAACCTATCCCAAATTTCCAGGCATCTGCGAAACCTCCCATGTTGCTTTGCAGCATAGTTTGAGTTATCAAAACAATCGAGATCACGTATCTTAGCTGAAACATGATGACTGGACTAAGTTGAATTAAAACTTCAAATTCTTTACTAATAAAAAATCGATATCTCACTTAAAATTGCACATTTGCAAGATACTTTCACAAAGCTTTCTAAATCGTTATTATCGCTTCTAAACGTTCGCCGAGCTACATATCAAAACAAATACGCTGGACGATCAAAGTCAGACAATTGGGTGAAAAAATGCAAAATTAATAAATTGATGCTTTAGAAAAAAAAGACGCGAAGATTTTCGAACTGTTGCTATACAAACACATCTTCGCAAGGTTGAAAATTAAAAGCATTCCAATCAATGTCTACATTTCATTGTCAGCAGGTGAGAGGGAGAGATGTCTCCATTATTGCAAGAAAGGAGGATAGGGAGGTATCTCCACAATCATGTGAATCCATATACGATGTTCTTCACCTAAAACCGGCCACCCTACAAACTATCAATCTCATTAATTGTAACCAACTTAATGTATCATTACTTCAGTTTTTTCCCCTTCTCATCTTTTACAAGATGTGCATGTGTCTCCTGTGAGTAGACATTTGGCCATCCCTAATATCTTCTCCTTGACCAGCAAAATTGCTGAAAGTTTGTCCATCTTACGGGAATAAAAAAAACACAATCGTAATGTTTGTGTACCTCCTCACAGAGAAAACAAACTCACATTTCTCTTCTCACTCGTCGTCGTAAGGTAAAGAAAAGGGGAAGAAGAGTGGTAAAAGTTACGACGAAATGATTGCCACTATTTTGTCTCCATTTTTTTTCCTTCCAACAAGCAATCCCAAAATTCTTGTAACAAACTTGAGTATTACAATAATAGTAAAAGTACGTACTTATTTAGATCTATTTTGTTTTTTTTGTTACTGAACACTTTCTCTGCTCATATAACAAACAAATACATAAATATATAGACACACGTAAGCTGGAGCTTTTTGTTTGTTACACCGCAACAGGAGGAAAAAAAAGAAGGACTCCACAAAGTTATGTTGTTAACGTTAAGGTCTTCAGCTTAAGTGAAAAGGATAGAGGGAGAATGTAGTAATGGTAATGAAATCATTATTGCTCTGCTCGTCGTCGTCCTTCCTTTTTAGGTCTTCTTTTTTTTCCTTCTGACTTTCTTCCCTGAACAAAAAAAAGTTTGGGATGGTCGTAGTGCTGCTGCTTTTGCACAGCTATTAATAAGCTTTTACGGGGGAAAGTGAAGGAAACCCTGCAATGATATAATTGGCTGGCTGGCTCCTCCTGGAATTTTCCTGGTGTGTACGAGAAATGTCTCCTTGTTTACTGCAATCTAGTCGAGTGTGATGGCCGAATTAAACCACAAAAGTTTTTCATTATTTCCTCACCATTATTACTTACGAAAAGAACGGGAATAGTAGTATGCCTTTGTGTAGTTTTTGTCTGGGTGCTCCTCGATCAAAATCTTGTAGCTTTTCTGGAGCAGTTTTGTATGCATTTTTAGACATATTAAAGTTGTGTTTGTGTGTACTGTGTGTGTGTACTTTAATGACCAAATGTTCAACTGAGAAGAAGCTGACTGGTTGATGATGGTTGGAATAAAGAAACAAGTTCATTGAAGCCACCACCACGGCTGAAGACAAAAACTTTTTTTGTCCCTTTTGCTCTTCTGTATTTAATTCAGATAAAAACATTTGCTACGGAAAAACTGGCGGCGTGGCTTGGGAACAAGATTGTTTCTGAAAATAAAATACTTCCTTCTTATTCTTGGGCATCTATCTTCCGCGGGTAATTTGCGACCTAAAAGTCTGAATTTTTTTTGGGTTACTTCTGCACACTCGTTTTACTTAGAAATGTGGAAATAATTTGTAATATGTTCATGGGAAATGTGCACCAGTCTTTGGTACCATAGGTTCGATGGTCACATCATGTTGCTGGTTGGTGGTGTGATTGCGTGATCCCTTTGGTCACTTCAGAAAAGAGCAGAGTGTGTTTTCCAGTATGAAAAGTTACTCAAAGTTTGATGCAGCAAGCTCACAAGCTGTGCTCCGCAAGAAACACAACAACTTTGATTATTGTTTTGATAAAAGTAATTAAAAAGTAAAGGAGCAAATGACAATTGCTCCTTGCATGACTTTTGTTGTTTATTTTGCGTGAAAACTATTTTTTTTGTCAAACTTGGGCAATCCACCACTTCTTTCAACTTTAAACATCTCAATTGCAATAAAGTTTCAGTTTCAATTTTCGAAACGACCATTTTCCCTGCCAAGAATTATTGTAACTTGCTTCCCAGCTCGAAAAAATCAAATAAATTACCCGCTATTTTGTATACCCCACCAAAAGTCACACAGAAACAAGGCCGTCCTTTCTTCTCTCCAAAAAGAGGTATTATTGAAGATAACCAAGAAAACTCCAAATGGAAAAAAGGAGAGACATTGAAGTACAAAAAATAGGGAAAGAAGGCAGGGACAAAAAAAAGGGATCCTGATTACTTTACGTAAAAATGTTGCCGTTATACATACTCAGGACGGGCTCCTCTGCTGCACACCCAAAACAACGTCCCGATTTTACGTGTAATTTATTGCCATGTGCCGCCACAACAGGAGAATCATCGTCGTCTCGTCGCATCCACCCTGAAACTACTATTTCACGGAAGAAGACGAGAAGGAGAAACACTATCAACTCAATCTTAAAAGATTCCTTATACACAGCTCTCCTTTTTTTATTATTTTCTCCTTTTTTTGCCTAAACACACACAATACAATAATAACGACAATTGCAAACAAATTTTCCCTGTAACTTGTTTAGTGCACAGGAGCTAACACAAAAAAAAGAAGACAAATACATTAGAAATAAATATACACGGGTAACCCAGGACGAAACCGAGCTAAACGATTTTCTGGTTTCCCACTTTGTCTTTCTCTGTCTTTTTCCATTGTCTTCTTTCCTTCAGGATACTTTCCTTTTTCTTGGATACATTCTTAGAAAAAAAATATATAAAAATATATTCCAGTCTGACGATGACAATATAAAGTACTGTGCTGCTGCTGCTCATATAATGGGATATATCATGTCACCCTGGTTCATGTGTGCGGTGGCGTACCTTATTGCACCGCGAGCTTTTGTTGTTCTTTATTTCTTTTCTCTGTGAAGAAGAAGAGAAAAAAATAGAAGAAGAAAATCTATTACATTTTTATTTTTTTCTTTATTCCACCACCCATCCCAACAAAAAACTGACTAACGTAAGAAGGACCATAAATGCAATGTGGTATCATAATAAATAGAGGAGGAGAAGAAAATCACACGACTTTACTTTTTGTATTGATACTTCACCAGGAAAAAAAACAGAGGATTGTTTGTTTGTTTTTTTTGGAGGAGAAAATAATGCAGACATGTCTCCTTTTCTTTTACATAGTTCAATTGTAAGGTTAGTTACGCCCAGAAAAAAAACTGATACTCCAGCCGAACTGATGATAGTTGTTGGGCCAGAAAATTCACTTACTTTTACCGACGAGAAATCCTTCAGCAAGATTGGCCACACTGATTTCCTTTTTTTATACTCGAGGACAAAAAAAAAGAGAAAGAAAAGGAGCTGAAGAAGAAGAAGTATCTTCAGATTTCTAAAAAAACGTGGATGTGGATACGTAGTAGGTTGGTTGGTTGGTGGTGAGGCAGGCAGCTTAGTGATTGAGAAGGCGATTGAGATGGAATCAGAGGCTAATAAATATTCTCGTTAGTCGACAAGCCTCCGCTTTGTTCCGCGTTTAAGGGAGAAGAGAGGGAAGCATGATCTAACCTCAATATCACTATTATTTCCAGTGTCCCTTGCTTTATTCCTGTCAAGTCAATTTTTGTAAAGTGAAAATTAATTCATAGATTTTTCTTCAGAATCACTTATCAAATTAGAATAGGTATATAGCTTTATTGATTTCCTTTCCATCGGCTGCGAATTTACCTGAGTCTTAATTAATTCTGGGTTTAACATGATTTTGAGTTTATGGCTGCGTAATATGCAAATCAAAATCACAAATCTGACTGTTTACCAATTTTTCACGGAGGCATCCATTCAATGGATTCAGATTCTCAACATCAAGGAAATTATAAAGTAAACTGATTTCAGCTTTTCCGCCTGATTGGTTATCACTTTTTGGTCAGTCCATCATCATCAAACTGGTCTTCGCTTTTCTTCCCTGAAATATTATCAGTTTGACCATGTTTTTTTCACGAAAAATATGTATACATTCTTCTCTGTAAAAAGCAGGATAATATTGTGTTATTTAAGCGGATGACCATGCCGAAACTCTGCAGATTGAAAAAAATACCGAAGGAGCGCAGCGAGAGTTGATCAAGCAGGGAAGCAGGCAGGCAGAAAAGTGAGGCAAAAACTTGTTTCATCCTTCCTTCTCTTTTGTTTAGCCTGAACCAGTTTTTCTCCTTTTTGGAAGCTCACAACACACAACAAAGCCCAACGTTTCTCGCAGACAAAATTTTTTTAAGAAGGAGGAAAGCAAAAAAAAAAGAAGAAAATGATATTTATAGGCTTCTCTCTTGCGTAAACTGAGGATGCTCCGGTTGAACAAGGGAGAATAGTGGACAGGAGCTATATTGTTGTGGGCCATCATCTTCCTTTCCAAATATAATATATATTTTTGAATAGGCGTCTCTCTTGCGTAAACTGAGGATGCTCCGGTTGAACAAGGGAGAATAGTGGACAGGAGCTATATTGTTGTGGGCCATCATCTTCCTTTCCAAATATAATATATATTTGTGTATCCTTTTCTTAACTTGTTTAACTTCTTATATATGTTGCATTGTGTGGGCATTTTTTTAGAAGAGGACTGTGATGATGATGACGGTTATATTATTATTGCTGAAAGTAAAAAATAAATACCGACAAAAGGAGAATTTTCAAAGTGAAGTCATATCTGTGCTCCAACACACTTTCCAATTTTTTTTTCCTCGCAAGACTCTTCTTTTCTTTGACTGCCCAGTTGTTGTAGTAGAAAACTGTAGTAATTTTTTTTCCTTTCCCCGTGATTACCGAAAGCTTTCCTCATCGTTGAAGTAGTCATCAGGATCATTTTTTTAAATAAAAAAACGGAGTAAGTAATGCGTTTTTTTTACGTTTTACGTTAGTGCAGACAAGCTTTACTATTATGGAAGGGGGCTCCTCCCACTTGGACAACAAACGACAGGAAGAACATGCCAAAAAATAAGAAATGTCTACTTATTTATAGAGTTGAGCTTTTTTCCTCTCTCATCTTCTCAATGGAAAAATAGGAGAATCCTTAGGTTTCCCTTTTAATAACATCAAGTGCTGCTCCGTGTAGGTTTAGTGTACAAATACGGTAAAATATAGGAACGAAACTTTTTACGGGAGACTACGGATTTTTTACACCAGGCTTATCCTTTTCTTTATGTGGAACCTGGATCTTGTTCACATAATGGCTGCTGCTGCAAACTCGTCAAACTATTCATTTGAACCTTGACTCATCATGTTTTTGTGAACACTCGTAGTTGTTTCAGTTAATTCAATGTGTACATTTAAATATGTGTAGTAAAGTATGCACTACTTTATTCGTTGACTTGTAATTTATAAAGTCTCAGAATTGAAGAAACGGAAACGTGTTGATTTCCTTGTGTAAGGGCAATGATGAATGATGTTGAATAAAAATTGTGGTTGGGGAAGTTGTAATAAAAGTTGTTGAAAAAAAAGCAACAAGAAAATATCAAATAATTTCAATTTAAAACAAGAAGCCCAACCTGAATTACATTTTTTCAACGAGGACATAATGCATGGGACACGCAAGCTACATTATCTCATTTCATTCTTCCGTAAAACAGTTCCATGTCCGTTTTGGTTCGTTTCCCGGTGGAATTGATGACTCCGCTAAAGAAAGGAAGGAAGACGAAGCGAGCCTTGAATTTAATTTTTTTATTTATATTTTTGTTGTTGTCTTGTATGTACTTTTTTTTAAAAAAAAAAAAGAACTAGTGCGGGCAACCTGTGTGCTACATAGAAAATGGGCTACATTCACGTTTTTTTAAACAAGGGGAAAACGTGCAAACCATTAAAAAGTTGAGAAATGCCTCATGAAATTTGTCTATGTGTAAACTTTATTAGTTTCGTTTTCTTCCTGAAATGTGTTATCGTTATTATTATTATTGCGATTACTTTTCCCTCTTTAGCGGTTCCCAGAGAAAACCTAAATACGAATGGCAAGAGCTGAGCAGTAATTTGTAGGGAAAAGGTACATGCCGTACACAACCTCTTATTGCTTTCCGCACAGTGTAATTCTAGAACGCGTGGAGGTATCTTGTCGTTCTACTTTACGATCTCTCACAAGTCACGTCGTTGTCGTTCTTGTGTTTCGATGAGCCACTTCTGCGTACGACTTCCCGTGAAAATCTTATATTTATTCCGGCTGCTGTGCTGGTTCACAAGTCTTTATGCATTCCTAAAAAATATTCTCACATCTTTCGAAACACTTGAGAAGGTAGGCGGTACAAGTTCTCAGAAAACTAAAAACTACTTCAGATCCGAATGGAATGTGCCAATTAATTTATGGCAGAGAATATAAAAAGCCGAAAATTATTGTAAATATATGTTTAAGTAAGAATAGACAAGGAAGGAGGAGCTACCTGTTCAAATCAGCACTCAATTATTAAGCACATAATATCCGAAGGTTTCACAAACACTTGATTCTGACGAATCTTACTTTTATTTTTGAGTTAAATATTTATTATGCGCCATTAATTTAGAGCGGACATATATGATAACCCTATTACAGGCGACAGCAGTTCATTCCCTTGATTTTTTTGTTGTAATGTTTCCAGTAATTTAGCTAACTAAGGCCAAGCACACTTTCAAGCCGGATTGCTCTTTGATAATATTCCCATAAAAGCGGTAATGGTAGGGTGGTCTCTGAGTCTTTTTTTTAACTGTTTGTGGCTGCTGAGGTCCTCAAGATGTAAATAAAAAACTAAGCCTGATTTCTTTTATTTCTTGCGTTAATGGAATCAAAGAAAATAACGGCCTTTGTCTGTTTGTACCATCATCATCATTATCATCATGCATTTTCGAGTACCACAAGCGACGCGTCGAAGTAACGGACTCAAATTATCTCCAACAAAGTAGCAAGCCCTCATAATACTTAAAATTCTGGAATCACTCTTGCGTAGAAAAAGTGCGAGAAGACACAAAAAGCTCTGTTGTATAATTTTTATATATGCTTTTCCTTTTTTTAAAAAAATATAGAGAAACGAAATTCAGTAGAAAAAAACGTTTGGAGAAATGTTCTTGCGAATCCTCAAAAGAATGTTAGTTCCATGATTATGTTGCTCTTCATTGCCCTAATGCCATTACCGCTTGCTCTATCCTATTTACTGTTCTGAAAGGACTTTAAAGCTAAATCTTCCACGACACAGTGGCAGCACCAAAGTTTGCGCGAGGTACACACGTATTTAATGTTTCCATTGCGTTTCTTTATATTTCAAGAGAATTAAAAACGTGGAAAAGGAGAGAAAAAGAAAAAAAGTGGAAGTGGTGTTG
The DNA here is from genome assembly GCA_027744215.1 of Troglopedetes dispersus. Taxonomy (NCBI): domain Eukaryota; kingdom Metazoa; phylum Arthropoda; class Collembola; order Entomobryomorpha; family Paronellidae; genus Troglopedetes; species Troglopedetes dispersus. The sequence continues at coordinate 9,983 of JAHZNF010001901.1, forward strand.
TGGAGTGAGTGTGTGTGTGTCATACCGTACTTCACTACACCACAAAAGACGAAAAGAAATTTGGTGCTATTAAGGATTCTGATGGTAGCAGTAATTGGTATAATTTTACATCAAGTAATGGGACACGAGTAATAAAATGTGACATGAAAAACTTTTTTTCCTCATGTCGGTAGATTTTTTATATTTGTTTCTCCTTTTTAAATATTACCTAAACGTACAACTGTTCCGAACTGGTGCACACACATACAGCAGCAGCATTATTAAGTAACGACTCTAGTAGATCCGAAACATGCGGGAATATACTGGCCCAACCTTCCTTATGTAACTTGTGTGTTCACACAAAAAATTATGGACACACTACTCACTCCTGATTGGTCTGAAATTTTTGCTTGTTGCTCCTTTGCAGTAAATTGTATAAAATGTGACAGAACGAATCAACGGTGGAAAAATATTTTTTTGTACCTATTCTTTCGTATAATTCAGTTTAGCAAGTGTTTAGCATCACCTTCTGCTGGTTGAAAAAATCAGGTTGTGGATATACATATTCTGCAAATGATAAGGTTTCAACGGTTTACTTGTGTTTTATTGCTTTCACATTTTCTCATTTTCAGAGTAAGTTGCTCCAATTGAAATAGAAAAAAAATTACACTAAATTGTGGCGCACCGGTGAAGAAAAAAGGTTTTTTGTAGTGAATGGAACCATATGGAAGAAATAATGATGATTCACTTACCTTTTCGGAGACTTTAATTTTTCTAGAACGACTCAATAATAAAGCGTCGGAAAGACAAGACGGACTAAATCCGAATTTCCTCTCGTTTACAAACAAATTATGAGACAGTTGTGAAATGAGAAAGAAAGGAAGATAAGATGAAGATGACGTTGGCCCATTTCATAACTCTTTTTCTGTTTTAAATGGTCCAAAAACGAGACTACAAAATTATACGTATTGGTTTTGAATGTTTTTTTGGTTGGTGGCCTGCTGCTGGTGTATTTTTTCAGACGGTAAAAATTGCTCTGTTTTGAAACAAACGGAAATCATTTGGAGCACGAGAGAGAAATATTTTTTGCCAGGATGGCTGCTTCCTTAATTTCATGTAATTCTTTATTGTTTCCCTTTCTTAATTTATGCACACCTACAAAAACCAAGCCTACTTCCGTCACAAACATGAACCCACCTACTCATCTACTTTTCTGTCAGCGGGCAATCCACGTTCCAAAATGTTACCAGTTTACTTCAGAGTGAACATTCTTTCACTGAAAAAAAATATTAGTCTTGGGGTAGTTTTATTTTTTTCTCATTCAAGGTTTTTTTTATTGTAAAGGCAGGGGAAACGTTGGCATAAGCTACGCTTTATTCCTAAACGAATCAAAATGCACACAAACAGAATTTTTTTTAAAGACGCAAAATAAAAAAAAACATCAGCCATCATCACTAAACAGGCTGAGCAGAGGCGTGTGGGTCTAAATGACGAGAGAAATGATGATGATGATGGTGATGATGTCTGAAAAATGAGTTTTCACGTTTTTTTTCAGCTCAAATGAGCCTTTTCACCATTTCTCCTTTTTGTAAATTTTTTTTGTCTTCAACACGGAGAAAATTCTTTTCTTCCTCGTTAATACCTCCTCCCAGAAAAATATAAAAATATTATGCCAGGCTCTCACTATGTATGAGCAGGACTACCTGATTACATTAAAATATGTTGTGGACCGAAATAAAAAATGAATTCCCTGTTCCGTCATCATCATCATAGCCTACTTCCGTCACAAACATGAACCCACCTACTCATCTACTTTTCTGTCAGCGGGCAATCCACGTTCCAAAATGTTACCAGTTTACTTCAGAGTGAACATTCTTTCACTGAAAAAAATATTAGTCTCGGGGTAGTTTTATTTTTTTCTCATTCAAGGTTTTTTTTATTGTAAAGACAGGGGAAACGTTGGCATAAGCTACGCTTTATTCCTAAACGAATCAAAATGCACACAAACAGAAAATTTTTTAAAGACGTAAAATAAAAAAATACTAGCCATCATCACGAAACAGGCTGAGCAGAGGCGTGTGGATCTAAATGACGAGAGAAATGATGATGATGGTGATGATGTCTGAAAAATGAGTTTTCACGTTTTTTTTTTCAGTTCAAATGAGCCTTTTCACCATTTCTCCTTTTTGTAAATTTTTTTTTGTCTTCAACACGGAGAAAATTCTTTTCTTCCTCGTTAATACCTCTTCCCAGAAAATAGAAAAATATGATTCTATGCTCACTATGTATGAATGAGCAGGACTACCTGATTACATTAAAATATGTTGTGGACCGAAATAAAAAATGAATTCCCTGTTCCGTCATCATCATCATCAGCCGTAATAAATCTTAAGACGTGTCTGCTATATTTTTCCCTTCTTTATTTTTTTCTCCCTCGAATTAGTGAAGGCTTTATAATAGTCTTAATTTTTAATTAATGAAATTATCTTCTTTTCGTATAAACAGCCCTCTTTTTTCTATCTATTTTCGTGTTGTATCGTAAAAAAATTGAATTTGAATGGAATTGTGAGAGGTTGGATCAACTGAAATACAAACATGAAACGAGTTATGTTTGTGAGGTAATTAATTGCTTACATTCTTTTTTTAAAATAAAACACAATTAATGATCATGTTGATGCGAGTATTTCTATACAATGATAATTCTTCTTTTGAGTGACATGTTAAGCTTCAGTTGTAACAGTAATTGTTGTTATTATCACTTGCTTTTATCTTTCATATCAGGAAACAAACCTTATGCTGAGTGCCTATAACATCTTATAAAAAAGTAACTGCATATGGATTCCATAAAAAAAATGGAAAGAATGGAAAATAGTCATTCTCTATCTATTTTATTGTAGTAGTCGTCTTATTAATGTAACCTTGCGGCGAAATGCACAAGGAACAAAAGTAAGAATTTTTTGTGGCCTGCTTATGTCAGCCTGGAAAAGCACTTCGCGCAGTAGTACAATTTTGAGTAGCTCGCCATGCTTTCAGAAGAATGGAGAGTTGTAATAGTAATTGTTGTTATCACTTGCTTTTATCTTTCATATCAGGAAACAAACCTTATGCTGAGTGCCTATAACATCTTATAAAAAAGTAACTGCATATGGATTCCAGATAAAAAATGGAAAGAATGGAAAATTTTCATTCTCTATCTATTTTATTGTAAATGTAACCTTGCGGTGAAATGCACAATGAACAAAAGTAAGAATTTTTTGTGGCCTGCTTATGTCAGCCTGGAAAAGCACTTCGCGCAGTAGTACAATTTTGAGTAGCTCGCCATGCTTTCAGAAGAATGGAGCCGAGGGTATTAGTTCCATGAGATCTGCTCTTCTTCTGGTGGTGATTACTGTGTCTCAAGACATTTCCCCTTTTTCTACCGTTGTGCATTACATACCCACGTGAATTGAAACGCCACACCGCCACCTCGATCTTCGGTATTATCATCACCATCAAATCATTTTGTTCAAACCATTTAAAAAAATAAAGAAAGACATTTTGCCACTGCGTCGCTTATTGTTCTCCTGTTTTTGAGGGAAACTCTTCACGACAAAAATAGCAAAAGGGCAACTCAAAAAATGGTAAAATTTTGTGGGGAAGGCAATCACTGTAAATAAAGTACGGCTGCAAGGGCATTTACTATTATTATTGTCATTGCCACTAGATCACTTCTTCTTCCTCTGTGAAGTGTAACCGTAGTAGTGCGGTGGTGGTGGTGGTATTGGATGTTTTTTTTTACTTTTACCGCACGTAAGCACGCTTAAGCCTATTACTTCCAAGCAAGGTGATACGATATGACTCTCCGCGACGAAACTTCATTCTTGTTGCGACAATGATGACGGTGTGTGGAAGCGGAGCACTGTTGCATTTTCTTCTGTGATACCGGGATAATGAAGGTATGTATTTCAGGTTGATTTTTGTTTGCTTCGTTGGATTCCCATTGCTTTTTATGGAGCTGTTGCTCTGCGCCAAAATAAATATAGTGTGTTCCCCGCCTGCTGGTGCGGCGGTGATTATAAGGAGAAATAAAAGAAATGGAGAAAAGACAGTGGAGCAAAAGAGAAATTATTATTACGAGGAGATTCACGGCAGAGCACACACTCACACACAGTGCAGAGAGGATAAAGGAGGGAAGCAACATGAAAAAAAAGAAGATGCTGCTCTCATGTTCATTAAAAGAATTTAAAGGGAATTAAGGACAGGAAAAAGGAATTCATTGAGTGAGCTCAAGTGACAGGCGGATCAACTTTTATGATGTTCCGTATTAATTGCAAGGCTCCGTCCTGGAGATCCTTTCCATGGGATTCTCCTCCTCGTGACTTCCACAATCATCTGCAGCAACATGGGAAAATGATAACAGTTATTATACTACTCCCAATCCTCTCCGCTTGAATCAATGGTGATCCTTCCAGATGGACATTTTTGGTTGGATAGGTCTGCGTTTTCTCGAGGTAAAGGTAGACGCTTACTTTTAATTCACGACCAAGCATTAGACCTTTATCTAACATTACTAACAATTAAAATTCTGCAAACAATAAAACTTGTTATGAGAGTATCTCTGGAATTGCACCACAATCAAGTGAAATCTTGAAATTTCGTTTACTCACAAGTGCAAACAGACTAAAACATGTAAGAGCAGATGAGCGACAAGGTTAATAAACTTGCCACATGCGTTGACTGGCAGGTTGTGAATATTTTTTCGAGGGAGCCTGGAACAACCTTTTTTACTCAAATTCAAATTCTGGAAAAAATGAAGCACTCTTCCCGGTTTCTAATGCACAAACTTGTAAATAAGATACAGACTTATGAAAAAAATATCCTCCTGAGGAAAGTCGACGTGGTGATTTGATTTTGATAGGTGACATCACAATAATTAAACGTAATCATCATCACATCACAGGAGTATAACAACATGGAACTGTTTGAGTTGTGCGTGCAAAGGAAACAAGGGAAATATAAGTGGGTCCAGCCATTACAATCTTTTGAACAATGATCATCCAATAAAAGCGCACGTTGTCAGTTTTATGATGGTAAAAATGGAATTTTTATTCAGGACTGTGGAAGTTGTAAATAAAAAATAAGAAAGAAAAATTGGATTTTGATTTCGTTTCATTGTTTGCGGTAATATTCGTCTTCGTATTACAACAGCCTTATATACGCACGTATTATATACGTCGTCACTTCAAAGAAATTTCCCCCTGAAAAAAGGGAACACTTTTTTTATATTTAGTTAGATTTTTTCCCTTCTATTTTGTATACATATTTCGTTTAGAAAAATGTGACGAGCAAGGAGAAGACGAGAATTGATGTTTCCTCATTAACCACGTGTCAGCTTGGAAGATAAGGGCAGTTAAAAAGGAGGAGACAATAAAAGAATGATGCTTATGGCTCTCCGGTTGGGGAAGCAAAAGGAAGACTGATATTATATTCTTGTGCGAATATGTTCGTGGCTGGATGGATATACTTGCCTCCCCAGAATTGGAGCTTTGTGTGTCACTGTTTGTTTTGTTGGATTCACCGTTTGTCGTTAGGCCAGGCAAGGGAAAAAAGCCAGGAGACAAAAAAAATTGGAAAAGAGAGAAAAAGAAGCAGCTGTCATTTTTACTATTCTTTTCCGTGGCGCACCATTGTACACTTTTTTTGTGAGTTGGCTTCCTTCTTTTCCTTTCGTTGGAGCTAATTGACTTTGAAATTTGATGTTTTAATTAAATTCACATAAAAATGAGTTGGGGAAAGCTGAAGAGGGAAACTAGAGCCATTTTATATAATATAACGTGTTGAATAAATGAGGTAAAAGAGGATTTGATGTCATCATCTGGCTGGCTCTCTTCTGTCGGGTTCTCCGTGCACTTTTTTACACGAAAAAATAGAACGAACCGGTGATGGCGGTGGTTTGTTGTGTGTGGTCTTCGTGGTGCATTTTGAATTGAAGTGGTTCACAATTAATTTAGATGCTCTTCATGCTTCCTTCCTTGCTGCTTCTGCCAGCCTCAGATTTCATTTTTCTCCCAATTATGCAGCTACATTCTCCTCAATTACGGCCTGATGGTGGTACAAAAATAAGGAATTTTTGATTTTCTTTTTCCTTTCTTTCGGAATCATTTGAACTGGCTTAGCTGTATACAGCTTGCTAAACCATTCACCACATTTGGTGAAGTTTTTTTTCTGGCGACGAGACACTCAAATGTTCGAGTATGTCGTACTAAACCTAATTTAATTACGTGCAAGGTGGTCTCCACTCATTTCCCCTTTTTTGTAAGTAATACAATTTTTTTGTGTAATTTCTATTGCTCTTCGGTCTACAGCGACGATGGAGAAGACACGGTTTTAATTACTCGAGTACAGAGAATATTGTATAATCCTAAATGAGGAATAGGAGTCGAAGGGTTTCGAAAAATGACATCAAGGTGTCTCTTATATATTATTGCAGTATATATAGCCTTCTCTTGTAGGACTTCAGTTGATACCCAAATATATTTTTACTTCTTTGATTTGACAACAACGACAAACATACATATTCATAATCTGGCTCTCCCTTTTGTGCTCATACATATTTCACGAAAAAAGAAGTTCACTTAAACCAAACCTGTGTGCACTCCACTTGCTCTGAGCTGTATGCAACTTTGTCCATAAAGTGAATTCAAGTTTAAATAAATATTCCGAAATGATAAACCTCTTTGACTTCCCTCTTTGCATCTTAAAAAAGTCCGGACGAAAGAAGAAGTTTAGTAGAGCAAATATTATGCATAATAATAATATCAAGAAACAAATTAATTACTTATGCTTTCCATGTAGGTATTATTAGACTACACTACGGAGCATATATATCTCCTCAAAAACTTGAAACAAGTTATTTTACCCACTCCAAACTCCGAACGACTTTCAGAACAAAAGAACACAATGATTCGTTCAAGAGTACGCACGAAGGAGCCCATATAATGTTGCTAGATTATGTCTGCACTCAGCCACTCGGTATTTTCTTGGATTTTAATAACAACCAAAAATATTTCGGAGATACTAATAATACAAAAAAAAGATATGCATATTGCATACCATTATCTCCGTTGATCACCATCCTCATCATGATCCATCCAGCAGCATTTGTTTTATTATTGTTGCAGCCAACATTGAAAGTCTATATTCAGACACAACAAACAACCTACTCAGATTATGAAGTTAAGCCCGTTCATTACGTNACAAACAACCTACTCAGATTATGAAGTTAAGCCCGTTCATTACGTACTGTTACGAGATAAAGAAATTTTTAAAAAAACTTAGTAAAGTGAGGGCGGATTGAATTATTATGACTTTAGGTTGGTGGCTTCAGCTTCGTTTGGGTTTTTTTTGGTTCGCTGGACTAAACTTTTTAAAGCGTGAATATGAATGAATTAAAAACTTGTGTTTGCGTGCATTACTGATGCTTGAAGTCAGCAGAAGTTGTAGTTTTACGTAGTAAAACGCAATGAAAGTGTGACCTGAATCTCGTTTATTGTTTGAAATCTCTACCTCGCATGGTAAACCATTGCGGAATGAATAAAGTCGTTTGCTGCTCCTTTTTTGGTAAACAATTCACAGAGCAAAACTCTTACCCACTCTTTCTTTCCACTTTGTGTCTCCAACTTAACTCGCCAAAGTGGAGAAAGTCATCATTATCATTATGCCAACAATGTCATAACATGCTTAGTTGTAGTAGAAGAGGATTTTTGTACCACCGGCAAAAGAACAAAAATTGTAGCCAAAGCCCTCCCTGTTCTAATGCATTTTTTTTCTCTGCTTCGTTTTTTTAAGGAAAAGGGAGGCGAGCTCAAAAAATGCATATGTATAAGGTTGGCTGGCTGCTTATCCAAAAAAATGCTCTTGCATTAGGCTAACTACTACGACTTCTTAATGATAGCAAACGTATCCATCCCAGAAAAAAAGGAACAATAATGTTATTACTATTATTGCTTCGCATTTTTTCCATTCTTTAAAAAATACAATAAAATGTTGCTCGAATGCTGTAAAGGAAAAAAAATTTTAAAGCTAAGCTTTGAGAGTAAAAATCAAGCAAGAACAAAAAACCTTCTTCTGGAAAAAAGCCTTTTTGTTCGTGGTTGGCTTGTGTGCTTCCTATCATCTTCATCCTGGGTATTATGTCTTGCAGTAGTTATTATGATTTATTTATCAGTTTTCTAAATGACGATGATACGGCCTTCTTGCTAAACACGACACAAAAATGTATTTTTTTTCGGGGGATAAGTAAATGTGCAAAAAATATTATTCACTCTAATGTTGATGGGATTCTGGTAGGAGAAAAGGGAAAGAAGTAGGAGTTTTCATTTTTACTATTCTTGCTTTTTCCGTTAAAAAAAGGCTGCAGGACACAAAAGGACTCCTTGAAATGGTAGAACGAAATGGTACCTTCATTTTTATTTCCCTTTTTTTCCTACTTTTGTGTAATACAAGTTTTCTTGGCCGGTTGACAAATTCGTAGCCTTGAAGCCGTCTTGATGTGCCTGTATTTCTTTCCTCTGATCATACTTAAGAGAAGAAGTACATATAAAAAAGGAATGAGAATGGAAGACAACCACTGCGACGTACCGGCAGCACCCAGGAGCTACTTTAACTTTTACTCTTTCGTTCAAGCTTTTTCCAGGAAAGAAAGAAAAAAAAGAGCATCATAAAATGACAGATAATGCAATAATATTATTGCTGCATCATCCATACCCACTTGAGCATGATTTCATTTAGCTACTTTAGAGAAAAACAGCAATTTTTCAAGGAGAGATAATAAGTGTGAAATTTTGAGTGGATTCTCCTTGTCTCTTTTTT
>JAHZNF010001902.1:0-27021 GCA_027744215.1 Troglopedetes dispersus
TTAAAATTTATGAATCTTGTAAAACGAAGAATGTTTGTCTTTTTAGTGTCAACTCTGTTCCAACTTTATGCCTTCAAATGAGCCATCAACTGAACAACACTGTCATGTCTCCCTATTCATCTTGTCTTGTCATCCTTCCCTTCAGGATTCAGAGTCTCGTTTGGAAACATTCTTTTTTTTGCTCAGTCAACCCATTCATTATACACACATTTTTTCCTTGTGTTTAGACCAGTTAAAAGAAATGAGCACGTTATTGAAAGAATTGGTACATGTTTTGGAGCAAAAATCTTTTTTTTAAAAAAAGGTTCTACTACTACAAGATATCCTTTTTGTACACACAAGACAGGTTAGCATAAAATGTAACATTTATGTTGCACCATGCCAAACCTTTTTTTCTCCTCTTGCGCCATTTAGTAATACCCTTCAAGAAAGAAAAAAAAGATGACAAGCCCAAAAGCTTTCGTCTGGCACACCAGTAGTGTTTTGTGCACATATATAAAATATTGACACAAGGCAAGTGAGTGAGTAAAGTGGAACTTTTCTTTTGGAGGAGGCTAGCTTGCTAGCTCGATTGACGTAAATGATGATGACTCCGATGAAGTTTTAGTGGTGGCTACATTATTACTGTCAGAGTGTCGCCATTTGACAAAAAAACGTTACTTTATGTGGACACAGAGTTTGAGAGAGAGAGCCAGTCTCCGTTCCAGTGGTGGTGTTATCTGATATGCATTGTAAAGAAAATGCAGGGAAGCATGGATGCGTGCACCACATTTAAGCTAACTTTACCCCTAATTACTCAAGTCACACAGGGTAATAATAATGGCATTATCATGCCTACCAAGATGAACCAGTTAGTCTTCTGCACACAACATTAGTACATGTGTGTATATTTTGGCCACAAAATGAAGCAAAAAAAACTTTCTCGCGTTCTCTTGGTGGAAAATGAGGATCTTTGGGTTTACAAAGTGATTCCACAATATAATATATTTACTGCAGGCTAGGCCACTCATAATAAATCTTGTCTGTGTGTGTGTGAATGAAATATACGCGATGTTGCTCCAAAAAAAATAAATATACTTGTGGGATCGACTTGGAAAAGTGGTGGAGCGGAGATATATAGTCTGAGCAATAAATATCCAGTCGGGAGAAAATGAGAGGCATTAGAGCAGCAGCAGCGGAGCGAGATGGATGGCTTTCGCGTATAAAATTTTAGGATGGAGGCTCTCGGTCGTGGACTAATGTGTCGAGCACCAAGCCAGTATTATCAGGAGCATCCCTCCCAAAAAAAATTTTTTGCTGACACTCACGGGCGCGCGAGAAACCATTCGAGTATTTAATGGACCCAACACAAACAGTCTCCTATATAAATTTAATGAAAAAATTTTTTTTGCTGACACTCACGGGCGCGCGAGAAACCATTCGAGTATTTAATGGACCCAACACAAACAGTCTCCTATATAAATTTAATGATGGTAAGCCCTTGCTCCTCATCATCACCATCAACTGTGGAGTGAGAGCAACAAGCGCACCTCCGAACCAGTAAAGCTTGCCCCAGCTCCAAAAAAAATGAGGAATTAAGGGTGCACACATGTGGAATAATATTCTGGATTTCTATTCAGGTAATTATGAAACACGTAAACCCAGGAAAATGTCAGCAAAATATATTCTACTTGGCACCACCGTCATCACCACATCACCGGAGGAGCAAGACATGCATCCTTATTATTTGATCGTGTCAAATATTGGAGCACATTTGCTCCTAATCAGCATATAATCAATTTTTTGGCTTTTGGAAAGAAAGGAATAAGCTAGTATAGCTTTTTCATTTCCTTATGATTCGAAAAAAAAATATTCAACCTTGTTTGTGGTTTTTTTATGACAGATGTGATACATATTCATTGGATTCATCTAATCATAACCATCAGCACGTCATTATTTATGCACGCATGCGTGTACCTGGTAATAAAGTCAGTGAAGCCAAAAAAAGTGACTCTTTTTTCTAGGTACTACTACTATGCTCCTTTTTTTGGGAGGATATCAAATAATGATAATGCCACTTACTAATAATAATACTAACAAGGGAAGAGGATTGACCACGAATGAGCAACAAAACTAACACGAATACTTTTTTTCTTTCTAATAAGATGATTGGTTGGATGGAGAGAGAGAGGGTCAGTAAAAAATTTTTATAGGGACTTTTTTATAAATAATAATCCACACAACCATATTGTGGTTCACTTAGCCACTTAGTAAAAATGCACATGTTAGTTTTTTATTTCGTGGTCGAAAAAAAAAAAAAAAACACGCAAACAATCATATTAAGCTTGCCTAATAACCCTTATCTTTTATTTTCTATTTTTAATACACTTGATTCCTCTGAACAATGACGACTAAATTATTTCTTAGGTGAGCTGAGCTAACAATGGAGCTAAAGTGGGTAATTTTTTTTGTGTCCGTTTTTTTATTATTATGGAGCATGGCTTTACGTAACATCATGGGTACACTTTTTCCGGTGCGTAGAATCCAGTGATGCGTGAAAGTGTGAAATGTTGATGGTAGTATAATTTAGACAATAAAAAAGTGAGGAGTGGTTAAAAAAAATAATATAGTTTTTTTCTCTTTGGAACGATCATTCTTCACACCTCTTTTGTATCCGTTTAGTAAATAGTAGTATTTTTTTTCTCAATTCCTTTATTTTTCTGACACGCATTGTCCATCGTGTCCAAACTGAAAAAAACAAAACAACTCGAGTGTTTAGCTTTATGGCTATTTTATTAATTTGTTTGGCTTGTTAAAGACAGGATAGGCCTGCAATGAGTAAGTAAGTACATAGATGTTGGATAATGATAGGGACACTTTGGAACACTTAAGTTTTGTGGACCCTTTTTATTATTATTAAGTATTTTCCCCGTGTTTTCACTATAATCTTTGGTGTGAATCGAAGGGAGGAAAAAAAAAGAAACAATAGAATTGTTCAATGAGAAAGAAAAAAAACACTCCCTTTTCTTTTTATTCTTAACGAGAGATAAATAGTTATTTTTTATATTTTTGGTGGATAAGCGCATTTCTAGCCGAAAGCCTTTGCATGAATGAGCAATGCGTGGTAGTATTAATGAATAGCAGTTTTTTTAAATAAACGAAGATTGTCTTTTTGAGAAGAAGAAGAGGTTTTGATTCTTGTTTTAAAGGAAAGATCTATCACCACCACCACTAAAATGCTGGGATGATGGGCGAGACTCAAAAAAAGATTTTTTTTTCTGAATTTCTAATCAGCTTTCCTCACTCTGGTACACTTGATTAAGTATGCCAAGCAGGTATAGGTTTTTTTTCTTGTGTATGTGTGCATGTTCACAAGGAAAGAAAGAACGAAGAAGGGGAAGAGATGTATATGTTATTTTTTGGAGGTGACAATCTTGACGACGACAACAAGATTCAAAGGAAGAAGATGGAATATAAACTTAGAGAGATATGTTGCAGTTCTGTTCTGTATGTACTTCTACCACAAAAGTGTATTTTCTACAACTTTTTTTTTGAAAAAAAAAGCCACACACAACGAAATATAAAAAGGAAGAAGTGAAGGAGGAGATCAGATATTTTATTATTGAGAAAAAAAATAGTGAGGAAGACAAAAGGTGAGAGGAAAAATATTTTTTTATTGGAGAAGAACACAAAAGAAGAAGACATTGTTCACTTCTTTTTTTTGTGTGTCAAGCAACCAACCAACCATGCTTTATATTCATAGCTAATCACACACGTGAATACATTATCCTTTTAAACAATTCTTTTTTTCCAGTTGTCACATAAAAAAAATAAATAAATTGTGTGTATGTGTGTGTGTGCACTGATGGGATTGTGATGAGTTCTATTTTGTGTGTCTCTCAAGACATTTTTATTTCTCGGTTGAGTTACATTTTGTGAACCCTCTTGGCATATTTTTTTACGGAGGAGAGGAAATAAATAGACTGACACGGAATTGATTTGATGGCGGTTCCCGTTTTACTCTCGCTCGTTTATATATTTTTATTGTCATTTTAAAAAATGTGATGAAAGGTTGAAAGAAGAGAATATAAAAAAACGATAACAAGGAAAAATACTCCTGCTTAGTTTTTTTCTTAAAAGGGTTATTTTTTTAAGTAAAACGAACCTCAAGGGTCTCCAGTCTCCGACCTTCACACATAAAAATAACAGTTTTTTTCAAAGTGTCCACCTTGAAAAAATAGGCGTAAAAAAGTTGAGACGCGGAGCCTGTTTATATTATTATTTTTTCAACTTGTTTCCCATCTTTACATGCCCGGGTTTGACATAATAGCGCCTTAATGAAATTGGTTGTCTGATCATGATTGCCTGCCTTGTAATATGGGTTAAATTGTAGGATGTGAAAATGATGTGATGTGTGTCCACTTGCGCACCACCTTCCTTTTATTTCCTCTTGAGTGGATAGAGTACCAGAATAAAAAAAATCAAGTTTTTTTATAAAAAGATACATGTTCCTCTTAAGAAAATTAAAACGAGGAACAAGTCTCCCATTTTTATTGTCATTAGTGGAGGGATCACATCTCACGAAAAAAAAGGTGGAGGTTGCCCTTTAAGGACACACATGTTTCCCTTTTTAAGGCGTTGTTTACCACATTAAATTTTTAAAAGTCTTTTTTTATTATTAGCTTGAGTGATATCACGCTGGATAAGCAGAACAATAATATTATTAAGTATTATTAAGGAAGAAAAAAAGGCTTGGAACAAACAAACAAAACCGAGATTGTTACTTTTTTTCTGGTGTCTCCTCTCAATTTATTCAATTTCACTTGGGTAATAATATGTAATAATAATGACACGTAAAAGACTAAATCCGGTTCTCTCATCTTTTGTGGTCGGTGAACGTACACACAAAAAAAGGATGACTCTGAAAAAAAAATCTTGTCTATATTATTTTCACGGTGGTATATATACTACTAAAGCATCTTATCTTATTTAGAAAGTGCATCAATATTATAATAATGGTAAAATAATACGGTGCACATCCTCAAATAAAATGATGTACTTTTTTTATATAGTTTTTTTTGTTTTGTTGAGCAAGGCGGTATTACTTAATTTATTGGTTCGTTCCATGAAATAAAAAAATGCTTTCAACTTCGTGTCTTCAAAAAATGATCTTGATCCTATTATTGTGTGTGGACACAAGAGAGCAAGAAGACACACATTATATTATCATCATCATCATAGAAGAAGAGAAGACCTAACTCAATTATTTGACTTTCCTTGAAAAAAAATTCTTGTTTAGTTAAGTAAGCCATAATAAAGAAGATCATGTTTTTTTATTCTGTTCACACATGAGAAATTGTGGTGAAGTAATCTTTCGACTAGAGCATTGTACTACCAATAAAAAAAACACTGCTAATACTTATAGACATGTGTATAAAAAATTTTTTGTGTGATCCGAGGTGGTACAAGGATGATGATGACAAGTGGGACGAATTGATGAGCAAGTGATTGTCGTATTTTATTCTAGATTCCACACACACACACATACCGAGGTGGTACAAGGATGATGATGACAAGTGGGACGAATTGATGAGCAAGTGATTGTCGTATTTTATTCTAGATTCCACACACACACACACAATACCAACACGCTTTGCTCCATGTTGTGTGTGTGCACGCATCCACTAACTTCCATTTACAAATATTAGACACATGCTGGACACAGGAATAATTATCGAAGAAGAAAAAAAAATGGATAACAAACAAAAAGAATTCTTTTTTTGATGATGGAATAGGATACATTGTGGTTTTTCATCACTCTCGCTCGATGAAGATGCTCTTGACAGTGTTCGACCAGGATTGGATTTAAAAGAAGAAAAAAAAATGGATAATAAACAAAAAGAATTCTTTTTTTGATGATGGAATAGGATACATTGTGGTTTTTCATCACTCTCGCTCGATGAAGATGCTCTTGACAGTGTTCGACCAGGATTGGATTTAAAAGATGAAGCCAATGGCGCCTTGTGATTCGATCTGGTGACATGAAAGATTCCTTTTTTCTGTGGACACAAAAAAATCACAGTTGCAATACGAGTTTGTCCTGAAAAAAAAATTTCATGGAACATGTGGAACGCAATCCGTAATGTCTTCTTTCTTTTTGGGAAACAAAAATCCAAATTGGGGAAATATACCTTATCCCTTGAACAGTGTGCATATATGTTATGTACCTGTTTTTTTTTGGGAAAGAAAGCGTCGAGTTTCTTTAGGTGGGACAATCAGGCGCCTTCTGGAGTCAAATGTCAAGAGATTCTTTTTTTTTTCAGGGAAGACGTTAATTGGTCTGCTCAATCATTTCCTAATAGGGGGTGTGTTGTGTGTATGTGTGCATCATCAATATTTTTTATGCGTGTGTGTGTGTGTAACAAAAACATTTTTTTACATGTAAGAAGAGAAAAAAAGTAGTGCAATAATCTTGTTATTATTCCTCTCTCCGATGGTTATTATGACCCATTTTATTCATAAAAAAGATTTGTGGAGGTTGCTACTAAAAGGTTCCCCCTTTGGTAAAATATTTAAGGAAGAATGTTTTTTTTGTCTTAAGGAGAAGGATGCGTAATAAAAGGGTGTTCATAAAGTTATTGCTCCATTTATGAAGTCCGCCATTTGAAACAAAAAAAAACATGGGATTGTTTTAAAAGGTCTTTATGAGCTCATAAAATTGTGCATTACTTTACCGCATTTTTTTTCTTTGCTACAATTCTCACTCAGCAATAGTTCATGTACAACGAACGGAATGAAAAATATTCGGACTTTATTTACCTCAAAATATAAAGGATTGCGAACAATTGTATCTGCATAGTTACATCCCTGCAATATTGAATATTATACCAAACGGCGTTGAACATCCCAAAATCATCTTTAAAAGTTACTTTCCTGTCATTCTTTCCAACTTTTTTGGAGAACAAACCTGTTGTGGGCTTTCCCGGCGACTGTTTACCAAAAATCACTCAAAAATTTTACGTTTACGAGCTCGTGGGTTTCACGGTGTCATGCGGGTTCATCATCATCATCCTCACCAACATTACCAGTCCAGCAAAAATTGTAACCAATTTTTTTTGGCATCGTTTACAGAATTATTGCCCTATTTAGTCATCCATATATCCACAAAGAATGACGACCACCATCTAAACGAAGGAACCTTAGGGGGAAAAAGTGATGATGTGACGAAAAATAAATTTTTAAAGAGGTACTTAACGTTTCAGTAATATGAGCTTCTTCTCCAGCAGAGCACAGTTTCCTCCTGCTCCATCAAAGAGCAAGAAGATATTTCTTTTTAAAAAATATTACGGCTGCAACTGTGCAAGGGAGGTGTGTGCTTTTAAAAAAAGAAGCTTATCAAGATTTTAAAAAAACTTTTCACCATTTTCGTACCCTTCGTTTCACACAATTATTTATTTTTACAATCGGCAGCAGTTAAGCAGCAAGCTACCAAGAATATTGTATATATATTTGTGCACATAAAACAGTCTTTTTGTAAACTAAGAAGAAAAAAATAATGATGATGAGAGTCAAATATACACCCATTTAACTCTCATTTTTAAAAAAAGCATCACGTTACCCCTTCTAAGTGGAGTGACGATGATGGCGGTGGTGGCATGGTGGTGGCAACATCATTTCCATAAAAAACGCAGCATGTCCTCCCATCACAATCGACACATTATGCACACCATCGTCAACTACCGAAAATGCCACCAACCAAACCATTTGACTTTTGATGACGACGAAATAGCTTCTTTGCACGTATTTTCCCCTTTCAGTTTAATATGTGAACACATTATGCACCTTAAACTCTCTCAAAAGTTAAGACACGCTCATATATATGTATATATATGCTTCCACCTGCTTTGCATTCTGAAAGAGAAAAAAACTGGATTGTTTGGTGGTGCTGGTGACATGGCCAATGGCTCGTGTTTTCTTATCGCCCGAACAAAACAACAACATTGGAACAACTTTTTTTTGCAATTCTTTCTTCTATAATGAGAAAATAATATAATAATATCGTTATTATTAATATAAAACATAATACACTCGGATCCCTCGAAAAAAGATGTGGAGAGAGAGAGAGAGGAAGAAAGAAAATAATTATTATTGTTGTTTCATTGCTCCTTTTCTCTCTCTCTCTCTCTCTCTCGCTATCAGTTGAATTGCAGCCGTTGATTTGTTACACAGATCAAAAACTCAACAAGCCATGCAAGGAAAAAGCCTTTAAATATTTTTATGCTGCTACGCTGAACACTATAAATCCATAGTCCCGGAGTTTAATTGCTGTTGAGAGAGCGAAACAAGTTCTATTTCCATTGCTGATATCATCGAAGAAAAAACACAGAACAAAACCCGATGAGGAAAATGAAACAGAAGCTCACGTATACACATTTTGAATTTATGCACACACACAGGTAAGAAAAAAAGTATATTTATGTGTGTGTTGCAGCACCTTCTCAGTTCTTTATTGTAGAAAAGGGCAAGGAAGCACAAGAGGAAAAAAAGTAGAAGCATTAGTTTCTCCTTTTTTTGCATGATACATCTCCACAAATACTTTATTCATTTGTTACTTCGTTACGTGATTGAGAAAATGGACTATTAAAAATTGTAATTGTGCCAGTGTTGAGGAGAGCCATTTGTAATCGCTGCGATTTTTGCTCAGAGGCTTGTTTAACCAAAACAAAAAAAATATTACAGAAAATCATGGGGCAATATTACTCATATTCTTATGTAATATTTTGCCAAAATGCTAATTCGACAAACATGGATTATTTTTTTTGTGGCCATCAAAAAAAATAATGTCTACTACTCTTTTAGTAACATTGAAATAAAAAAATTATAATTTTTGTGTCTCGAGGAAGGAAAAAAAGTATTTTTTTCTAGCTGTGTGCAATTTCGAGAAAACATTAAACCTTTTCCCCATGCAATAATTTTTTTGTTGGAGGAAACCAAACATTACATTTATGGACATACAACATAAATGTGTACCTGTGTGTGTGTACAAAAATGCATGCATGCATGCTTGCCTGCCATTAGTCCTATTACTGTTATTATTATTTTTCATGATATGGCCGCAGCTCAGGACTAAACAACTGATATAAAATTAATGGTCGTATTTTTCTTATCCTCGATGTCTGTTCCTCGCCTAAGTGTTCCATATGGCAAATTTTCTAGTGGCTGAGGACTTGTTCCTCCACCACTTTTCCCTTGTTCTGTCATCATATCAGAGGAATAATAATGCTCAATCTGCTTTGTCCATTTTCAGTTTTTCTTTATTACGAAGGAAAGCATGAATGTAATTTTTTGCGGGGAAACCTGTGACATCTTCGATGACTCCAAAAAAAGATGTAAGCCAAATTTCATAATTCCATCACCGTTGAGTTAATATCATCGTATAAGGTGAAGAAATTTGGGAGGAAGATTCGAGGATGATTTTGGTGATTCGACTAATTCAAATATACCGCGTAGAATACATAAATTTTCTTGATGAACGAAAATTATATTGCCTGGAGAGTACAAGGCACACGACAGCCTTGTGTTTTTGATAAGCGGATCGTGCTGTAGTGTGTTGATGAGGCTGGCAGAATATATTTTTTTCAAAATGTTAGGTTATGCGAACGAGTCGGAATGCGAAATGGAGCTGCCGGCTTTTATTGGCCTACTAAATCAAGCAATGAATGCTTTCCATTGTTTTTTCAAAGGATTTCTCTCCCTCTCTTGTCGGATCATGATCTTGATTTTTTTAAGCAAAAAAGGAGAAAATGCAGCTAGAGCAGTTTTTGTTTGTGGTGATGAATGCTCAGGTATGTGCGCTAATTAAAATGGGGCAAAATAGTTACGAGTGTATTATTACGTGTATTTAGAAAAGAGCGAGTTGGAATGTTTTTGAAAAAAGAGTAATTCCTTCAAGCCATTACTTTCCAGCAAAACAATGTGTGAAAAAGGGAAAAAAGTGTAAGGAACGCTACGTTTTATTGGGAAAAGAGTAATATCCATATTTCCTGAGAAAAAAATGGGTATTATTATTGATGATTTCTTGTTATGACTTGTACTTAATGACCAACTGAAAGAGCGGAATATTATTTTTTTTATTTTACTGAAGCCAACAACCCTTTTTCCACAAAATTATTATGCAGTTGCGTCTGAGTTTAAAAAAGGTGATAAGTAATCTCCTCAAAATGAAATGACAGTAATAAAGGGACATTACGACTAAAAAAAATTTCTCAAGACAAAAATTACATTCATAAAAAGCGAGCTAGTGAAGCAGAAAAATTAAATGAAATGGAAGAAGAAGAAAAAAATTATACATTCCACTTCTTTTTGGAGGTCTACTCCTTTTTTCCTTTGCAGGTAAAATAAAAATTCAAAACTGAAAATGATCTGTAGGAGGTGCACACATCATCACAAGAAAAGGTGTATTATCCCCGATAATAAACATTTGGTGATGTATTTTTTTCTTTTGGCTTTCCAAATAAAAAAAGTTCCTTTTTGTACTATGATTTGAGAAGAAAAATATATTTTTTAAAAGGAGGCAAAAATAATGAGGCAGATTAGTATGCATATGAGTGAGTGCTAATAACCATGTAAGTAACTCATAGAGAATATTGGGCCATTACTGTTTATGTTCAAAGTGTTAAATGAGCAGGGTCATTTGGGTGGTCACCAGTCATCAACATGCCTCTTCTCACTGCTCCTCTTTTTTTTACCACACCAACTCACAAAAACCATCACAGTCATCATTTGCCATCAACCTTTTTTTTCTAACATTATTATTGTTCACTTTTTGGGTAGTCTCTTTTTTATGTTTCCACTCAAAGGCATATCACTATACATACCTTCTACAAATGTGGTTTTTGGAGGTGGTATTGATGCCGTCACATTTTTTAAAAATATTCACTCATCTTTCAGTCAAAATAATTTCGTTTCTTATTTTTTAAAAAAATATTTAGATATATATGTATTCTGACTACTTTTTTTTCTTGACTACCAGGCATTCTGACACCAAGCCTGAAAGTATTATCTTTTTTTCTGAGAAGGAGTAAGTAAAGTAGGCAGTTCCCTTATTTTCATTCTAATAAATATCAACTTCATGATTATTAAAGGAGATAATAATGCAGTCAAAGTCATCCCCGTACATCGTCATCATCATCATCGTTTTTTTGGTGGTGTTTTTTTTCTCTCTCTCTCATTTTGCCGTCGCTTTTATTATGATGAACCATATAATAGAATCCCATTTTCAAAATGAATGTATTCATTGTCAGTCACTTTTACATGGAGATAATCATAATAATAATCATAATCATATTATTATCCACTGCCATGCCATCCCATTTGCTCACACAAAAACTCATTTATTATAATAATGATCATATTCCTCGCTTTTTTATGGCAAAAGAATACAGAAGAAAAATCACAGAAAAATGAGACAACGCGAGTGAGAGAGAGAGAGAGAGAGGTACAAAAAAGAAGGGAGAATACAAAAAATAAAAAATATCAACTACAAGTTGAACATGTCGGCATTTTCTCTCCCTTTTTCAAGCCACTTCAGTTTCTTGCAAAATGTGCACACAAGAAAAAGACTGTTTTTTAAAACTTTATTATTATTTGGTGACTGTCACTGCTCCGTTTTCAATGTCCGTCTACTCACAAAACTCAGGTAAACAAAACGTCCAGATCTACACATCTGCCTACCGTGTTTACACAGAAATACATATAAGTGGCACTCCAAATTTAATCCGCTCCAAAAATCTACTTTGAATTACCATTCTTGTAAAATGCCTTACCGGCGACACTGCCAGGTTTATTATTTTTGCTAAAGATTATCAGAGTCATTTCAGGTTTTTTTTTTGTCTTCTCCACTTCGCCTAACAAAACCACATTTTTCCCCTCAATAATCGCACAACAATATCGCATAAAAAACATGGTGCTTATATTCTTGTGCATAGATATTTTTTTCTTCTTTTTTTTGCCCAACCCTTTGTCATTCCCTTGTCATTTATGACTATCGAAATGCTCAGGTTTTTCTAACTAGCTTACGTATCTTGTTGTTACATGGAAGAAGCGTTACTTTTTCTCTGTTCAGAATCTAATCCTGTTCGGCACAAACAACAACTGAAATCACCACCAACGAACATTAAAAGAGTGTCTGAAGCATGATTTTTTATATTTTTTTGTTGTCACATATAAAAAAACAATTGCATCTGTCTAATCACTATATATTTTTTGGTAAAACATTTGCTCATTTTCCCATTTTATATTCATTGAAAACAAAAATTATTATTACCTGAAAATACAATAAAACAATGGAGGTGTCGGCTTCCTATAAAAAACAACTTTGTGAGTAATATGATGCGCATCATCACCACTAAAATATTCACAATGTGGAATATAATTATGAAAAAAATTGAGTATTAGTTCACTCTCCACACAAAATATTCTTTTTTTTCTGATAAGCAATAATAATAAGGGAACAGTGATTCCCGTGTTGCAACTCATGTACCTCCATTGTACAACAAGGGAACACTAATCTTTTTTTGTGATTCTTTTCTGTGATGTGACCATGGCCAAAAAAATATTTTTTCATGTTGGATTTCATGTACTTACATTCATGAACCAACATAGTCACCTTTTTTTTAAAAAAAAGTATCATTAGTTTTAATGCATGTTCAACTGATGTACACATTATTGTTCACTTCTTTTATCCTTGTACTACTTAAAAATGCACACGTAGACACAGAAAAGCGGTGCATTTGGTGGTTACTTTCAAAATGAGAGGAACATGGGCCCTTTTATTATTATTACGAAGATAACGTTTTTAGGCATATATTTCTCATATTCTCTTTTTTGTGTGTAACTAGCTACAAGTGTACATCCGTCACAATTATTAGCGGAGCAAGAGTTAAAATAAGTGTAACTCTGTTTCGAACAACATCCATTACACATTGCACATATTATTTTTTTTATTTGAGCAAAAAAAAATATGAATGCTGTTGTACACTTGTAATAATGTGTATCGGCTCTGGCCATGAATAAATTAGGAAAGATAATAAAAAATACGAGTCATATTATGTATATAGTGCTTATCGGTGAAACGTATCTCTTTTTTGTAAAAAAAAATAAGTTTAGATTTGATAAGGCGAAAATAAACACACCAACAGGGCTTATAACCGTGTTTTTTGGTTCATATTATTTTGTGTTTGGTGGTGGGTTTTAAAGTACTTAATAATTTCCTTCGTGTGTGCATAATCATCACATCTATGAAGGCCCACCATCGCTCAATATATATATTTTTCCCGATGTGGTCGGTCGGTGCCGTCATCGTCGTGGGCAGAAAAATAAGAGAAAGACGACAACGAAAAAAATAGTTAGACACAATATATATTTTTTAAAAGTGCATCAACCTACACAGAAATTTTTTTTCTGTATGAATTGATATGATGTGTGCACACATGATATCGACATCTCACGTACCTGCAGTTACAAACATGGACACACGTTTTTTACACACACAGGAACATGAAGCAAGAAAACAAGCATCATCATTGGAGAAACATCGCGTTCCCTCACAAGTCCTACATGAATAGTAATTACGATTATAATATATGAAAATGAAGGATGTTAATAGAAAATGATGATGACTATCGTCATAACATAAAAACCGTCGTCATTATCATCATCATTTATTATTACTCCTTGGATTTTTTTGAAGAACGGGAGATTATCATGTTTACGGTTATTATTTGCCTGTAAGGAAAAAAAAGATATGTTCAAATAGATGTTGTGTGCTTCGCTAGTGAGCTGGTAATAATCGTAATAATAATTGAAATGGGGAATGACGAAGCAGAATTTTTTTAAAGGAGGGAGGAGGACCTCAAAGAAAAAAAAATAGAAGAGTTAAAATTTCTCTCTTCTGTGATATGACAAGGGTTAAATCTTGCGGCTCAAGTGTGTACAAGATAGATTTTCTGTGATACAAAAAATCTACTTTTGTTGCGGGCTTGCATACGGGCATTGGGGATTTTCAAAAGGATAAGTATTGGTGGGTGGGTGCTTATCGAGAAAACTAATTCCTGGTTCTTGCGAAAAGTAAAAGCTTGAAGCTGTATTACCCGCAACGCAAAATTTTAGCTTAATTTAGGAGGAAAGAGGAGAAAAAATTTGGAACAACAATTTCATGATAGGATTACGACGACAATATGTTTCGCTGCAGAGTTGCGAAGATATTAGGTTATTCGCAGGTAATTTAATTGTGTTGCGTACTAATCGAAATTAAGTACTGTACAGTGTATTTTCAAATTCTTAATAAAGAATTTTGGAGTGAGAAATGCAACAGAGAAAATTGGATGGATCGGCACAACACAAAAAATTGTGTTGAGTCGAGTGACGACAAGACTGATGCAAGAAATGGCGACGGTAATCATGAAAATAAGGATAATTCCGTTTTCTTTAAGAAAATTAAATCGCTTTAAGTTTCGATCATCCTCCAAAGCCGCAGAGCATAAACCACATTATTATCACTTTTAAATTATTTACAACACTCAAGAGAGAAGAAGAAAATTGTGGGCAGGCTTTTGGGGGATTGTGGTATTCAGGTAAAATTTATTATTAGAGTTGAACATAAAATGGAAGGTGGAAAATGAGAAGTGGTGAGAGGCGAGAAAAATAGATAAGGCTGAATGCAAGTGAGACATAATATAAAGCGCACAGGTGTATTATTTTCTGCGGTAATCCATATCATCCTTCAATCCTGAAATGGAACTAGTCTCAATAAAGTTCAGAAAACATCATTTAAAATGTATCAGTAAACTGAGAATTTACACAATTTTCTTGGATAAGCAGTCTTCCCTTCTCCAAAACAAGAGGCAAAGAGTGAAAGCTTGTATAATAGAGCTCATTTGGGAGTAGCCGAAGCAGGTGGAAATGATAATTAGGTCGGTTTTCAATCCTCTTAAAAACCTGCTCGTGTTTGACTTATATACGACACACTATAAAATCTGGTATGTGACTTTGCTCCACTAAAATTATTTTGATGGGTTTTATGAACCAGAATGTTGAAATATTCTCAACTCTCCCGATTACAGTGACGATAATCCACACAAAGTGATGATGAGCGGTTTTGTTAGCAGGTTGGAGGTTGAGGAAAAGGGAAATTTATTTCATGTAAATTTATAGACCATTATGGCCACACATATTATTATTACCTCTGTGCACTACTAACAATTTACTACGTTCCTAAGAAAGTGGACAACGACAATTTCATGTCGGATAAAGATACACTTCTCAATGGTCTACCAAGTACAATTGTGGATACAAGTTTACCCAATAATTTATACGCAAGCATACATATTCCGCTAAGTAAATGGATTTTATTTTTCAAAAACAGGAGAAATAAATATAAAATACTTCATTAGGAATAAAACCTCTTTCTGGTGGAGAAGATAACCATGTTTACGCATTTGTGCCAACAAGGATTATATAATGCACACACCAACTTGGTGATAATAATAATAATGATAATAATCATTTACTTTCCTTCATGAATCCATGAACCTCCAGAAAACGAAAAACACCGGTTGTGTTGAAGAAGGTGAGGACGGTTTTTATTTTTATGGGGAGGATAAATTAATACATTCATATGTGATTATTATTGTCTTTACGACGAGAGTTTTCCATTTGAAAGCTGTCGTCATTCCGGCTCATCATCATCCCTGATTCTCATCTCCGAGTCCCATCTCTCTGGAGTCAAAGTGCTCCATAATCAAGGGACCTGTTCCTTGTAGACCTCCCTTTTACATAATTCTCTCTTTTTTGTCTAATATTTATTTATTTATTTTTACCCAACAGAAAAACTTCCTATAATTATCATTTGGGGAACTAGAAGATGAGGAAAGATTGAGGAATTTTGAGGAAGCGAGAAAAACACGGAAAAGCTATAATAATGAAAGATTTTTTTGGGGGGTTTACTAAAGACAAAAAAAATATTAAACACAACAAAGTCTCTCTGACGGCGACTGTAAAAGTGTCGCCGTCTAGAAAACAAAAGGTTTCGTATTTTTGTCTTCACATCATCACCAACAGCCGTCAAATGCTCACCTTACTAGACAAAAAAAAATTATCTATTGTAATCCTACTTTATTTCTCGTGTCTCTAAAATTTAAGGTTTTGTAATTATTATTAACCAGACTGATGAAAAGGAGGAATGATCACACACACACGCACGCATTACTAACCCAAATCTATAATGAAATATCGTGATCACCATCTCCTTAACTTGTGACCTAGCCAAAAAGCCCTTAATAATAATAATAATCGTAAGACAACAAATCCTATGATCTTCTCTCAGATGTGGTTCGCTTCCAGCCGTAAAAGTTTTTTTTTTTGAGGTTGTTCCTTTTGCCACATTAAAAGTATCAAATTTAATGTCCCTCATCTTCTTCCCTTAAAACCTTAAATCCGAAAAGCCAGAATAGAATATAAAAGGTATGTATTAAATTTATGTTCCAAATCTTATAATGATAATACCGGTGGTGTGATCATATTGATGACAATAATGATGGCGATAATATGGTGCTGACTGGTGACGGTAAACCAGTTGTAAAAGGATTTCCAAAATGTTATATATCTTTTGCACCATTATTACCCAACCAGAGTCTTTATATTTTTTGGCGGTGAGGATGATGATGATGAGGAGGAGGATAAGGATAGTGGAAACATGGAAGAAACTCTTTTTTTTATAATGGCAAACAAATCTCAATTACTTTTACTCTTCATTACTTTACTTGCACAACTCTAATCACATTGTCCCTTCTCAAAATATTCTTCTTACTTATCAGAAGAAAAAAAATTGGGGGAATGTAATACACAACCATAATGTAATCATTTCTAACTCAATACAAAAAAGCACATTAAGATTTTACGAGAGTGGAGCAAGGAAAGCAAGCAAGCAACCACTACAACTGGAAACATTAGCGAACCAAGAAAAAGTACATTCGACAAACATTACTCCATTATCTTAACAAGGTAAGGTAAAACAGAAAAACATTTTTTATAGGAGATTTTGTGTCCATTCCTTTACCACCACCACCTATGTACATATAATCCTTGCATTATATTCGACAATGGATATTATTGTACCTTGTCGTGTTCGTTCTTGTCGTCGACCAGACCCGATCACCACCACCAAAAAGACAGACACAAAAACTAATCTAATATCTATCGAGAGAGAGAGAGAGAGGTATGTCATGTCCACACAAAAAAACCGCAATGGATGCATCAATATCAGAAGATTTGCTTGTACGACTAATTCTCTCCTATTTTTGTGAGAGGACATAAAAATAAAGAACCTTATCCTATCATTTTGCTACTGACTCAAGACAAAAAATATATACACTACAAAAAATTAGATAAGACCATTAAAAAAAGGAAGAAATGATAGTGGAAAAAAATGCTGCTACAAATGTTGTACTACATATTTTACATTTTGTTTTCAGAAATCCTTTTCTTTGGTAAAATGATATGCTGCCTGGGTAAGTAGTAGTATGGCTATTGTTTTTGTGTTTTTTTTCCTTATCAGCTTCTCTTTATCAGTGCAATAAGTGTAGAATGATGAGGTGAAGATGGCTACTTTCTTATTTTTTGATGGTGGTTTGGTGGCACTTGTGTGTGATTTTTATTGTTTGTGTGAGTAAATAATGGGCTTTTTTGGCATGCATTTAAAAAAAAGAAGAAACAAAAGGAAGGAGCAGAACAAAACACAAGAGAATATAAAAAAATCTTACCAGATTATTTCAATGTAGAACAAATTTATTGGTGATAATGGCATCGACGACAGTTGGAATCAACAAGTGAAACAAAAGGAAAAACAGTAAACCAAGTGGGATTTATTTTTTTGGATACTTTTTGTTGGTTGTGGTCGCGTCGACTATTTAGTAACCGTTTTTATGTTGTGTGCATTACCACTGTCGCCACATTTCAGTAAATGCTGAGACAGAAAGGATTAATATTTTTTTGCAGATTAGTCAACGGTTGAGAGCTTTTAAATGGAGGTTTCTCTACACACAAAAATCTAATGTTACCCATGTTGAACATGATAACATGGCGAGTCGTAGTCATCGGGGCAGTAGAACAAATTTATTGGTGATAATGGCATCGACGACAGTTGGAATCAACAAGTGAAACAAAAGGAAAAACAGTAAACCAAGTGGGATTTATTTTTTTTGGATACTTTTTGTTGGTTGTGGTCGCGTCGACTATTTAGTAGCCGTTTTTATGTTGTGTGCATTACTACTGTCGCCACATTTCAGTAAATGCTGAGACAGAAGGGATTAATATTTTTTTTGCAGATTAGTCAACGGTTGAGAGCTTTTAAATGGAGGTTTCTCTACACACAAAAATCTAATGTTACCCATGTTGAACATGATAACATGGCGAGTCGTAGTCATCGGGGCTGAGAGTGTGTCCAATTTCTAAAAACATGAGACACTTGAAAAAAAATAAGACATAAACCTGAATAAAAGAGAACAAGAGGTTA
Organism: Troglopedetes dispersus; assembly: GCA_027744215.1. NCBI lineage: Eukaryota > Metazoa > Arthropoda > Collembola > Entomobryomorpha > Paronellidae > Troglopedetes > Troglopedetes dispersus. Next base: position 18,551 of record JAHZNF010001902.1, read on the forward strand.
ACATGGGTTTTAAGTAAATAAACGGACTTGATTAGTGTGGTTTTGATGGTGCCCGACATAATTACCAAGTGTGTCAGGTGACTTTGGATAATTTTGGCTCATGCATTTCTTGGCTCAAGCTTAACCATGTCGTGTCTTGTGCACGGTTCATGTTCACCCTTTATTATTTCCCTGCTCAACAAAATTGTTGGACATTGTTTCCTCTCATATGTTAAAAATGAGTGAATATGACTGAGCAAACAAACAAATTAGTTTTTAGTCAACAATAATTTTTTTGTGGTGCTCAACAAAACACTCATAAAACATTTTTAAGTCTTATGTCGAATATTGGCCACATCTGAGAAAAAAAGGTGCATGTGCCGTGCCCTGAGACACCGATAAGCTTTTCCATTACCAACACAATACTCTGAATCATTTTAAAAATGACAACAAATAATTTACCATAATCATTTGTGAGTACACAGGAGTCAAAATAGTAAAAGCTTTTTGAGTCCAAGACACAGGTCATTTTCCTTTGAAAACAATCAAACGGTATTTATTAAAATGCTAATGGCACCAGTGTCGATTTTACTAGATACGTTTTTTTTTCTTTCGGCAGGTGAAATAGTTCACACAATGTTGTAAAAAATATATCATGTAAGCTTTCATTGTACACACACAGGGAGGACAAGGTTACTACACTTTTTCCTAATAAAAAAGAGCTTCTTGGTTTTGCTCGAAGTTGGATATATGCACAGCGTGTCCATTTATGTTGAGCTTTCAAACTTTTATTTACATGTTTTTCAATCCTGACTGGCGGCACTTATTCCCTTCTTTATATTTTCTCTCTCTCAAGAGAGAAAATTTTTGTTGTTGCATTGCTGATTTGTATTTTCGTGTGTATCAAAAAGCCATAATAATAATGAGTGAGTTGGTGTAAACTTTATATTTTAATGTTGTACAATTTTATTACAGGAAAAAAAGGAACACAGCACACACTCCGCTTTTTTGTTACTCGAGCGAAACGGCTGTCAACTAGCAAAAAAATCATTCATTAAAATATATATGTGTGCATATACAACACATTTTGAAAAAATATGGACACAAACATGGTTTTTTTATTGAAGCCAATAATGAATTCATTTGGGAATACATGTGTCCGTCCTTCCCGTTTACGTGAGGAGGATAGGGTATCGTGTCAAGAAATAAAAAAAAATAGGTTTTGTATCGTGGTGGAATTTTAAAGAGAAATGAAATCAACAGTCATGTCTGTAAAACTGTAACCTGTAATTTTACCGGAAGATGACGAAGCTTATACAAGTTTATCAAGAAGGGAAATCAAAAGCTGGTTTTTTGTGTTCACCCTTGTCTATCCTTATTTTTTCCTATTCTGTACCACATCACCTTTTTTAGTAGTTTCCTAATGTTTAGCTATTGCACCAAAAAAATTATTGGAAGAAGTGCCTTCAGCAAAATAGAGCACAGTAGAAGAAGACATGGATAAGAGCAGTGTGGCGTGGTGGTAGTGAAACGATTATGCATGTGATGAAAAAGTTTCGTATATAACATAATTATGCTTTATCCATTATTGCGGATAAGGTTTGTAGTCCACTAATAATCCCTGGAATAATATGTAGGTATGGACACATGTGTTTAGGAAAAGGAACAATTCAATCACGCAATCTTGCCGCGCGGCAAATAAAAAAATGAAGTTTGCATGAACAAAAACTACAAAGCAAACTACCTTGTTCGTATTTTCTTTTTTGCTCCATTTTTTAAATGTTGGGCAATTGAGTAAAAAAATTCTTGTACATGATTTTTGTAAAGAAAGAAAGAAAAAACGAAATGTTATATTTATGTTTGCTAAAAGCTTTATAGAAAAAAAAGGAGCGGAATGAACTTATCAAAGAAAATGATTGTAGTCCACTAATAATCCCTGGAATAATATGTAGGTATGGACACATGTGTTTAGGAAAAGGAACAATTCAATCACGCAATCTTGCCGCGCGGCAAATAAAAAAAATGAAGTTTGCATGAACAAAAACTACAAAGCAAACTACCTTGTTCGTATTTTCTTTTTTTGCTCCATTTTTTAAATGTTGGGCAATTGAGTAAAAAAAATTCTTGTACATGATTTTTGTAAAGAAAGAATGAAAAGACGAAATGTTATATTTATGTTTGCTAAAAGCTTTATAGAAAAAAAGGAGCGGAATGAACTTATCAAAGAAAATGATTGGAAGAGCCCTTCGGTATTTTCTTAAGGGATACATGGAAGGTCGACAGGAAAGCATAAATAGGAAAAAATTAAGTTGTTTGCAACAAACACACACTTATATTTATTTCGTCATTGTAGCAACTTGCCACAAGATTATTTGATTACAGAAAATATATTTTCCTTTTTTTTACACAACTGTGCCATGTAATTTTTTTTTCTTTCACGTGGGTAAGGAGAAACTGCTAACGGAGAGAAATCAGTCTGATATGCAAATTAGTTTCCTTAAAAATATATATCCATTTCGTGGTCCAACTTTGATTGGATTATTACTATTATTATCTATCCTCGCAAGTTTTGTTTTAAAAAAAATGCAAACGAGTGAGTGCAGTTTTTGCTTTACTTCCAAGGAAAAGAAATTATATTATGGGTTCGTGTGGGCTGGAGCTCGTCACGGCTTTTTTGGCTGCTCACACCATGAAAATATTTTTTCTTGTTGAAATGATAGAATGTAATCTAATATGATGGTAAACCCTGATTAATATGGCTCATTTCCATATAGTCTTCTGCCAAATATGGAGGCATACTGACTAACAAGCCTTATAAAAAATATTCAGTACAAGATCATTAATAAAACTAAAAAAAATATAAAAAGGATTAAGTTCTACACGACCAATAGAAATTCTGTCGTGGTTATCATTCTTCATCAATGTGGTCCACCGTACTTAGGAGGATTTTACACCATCTTCGAGAGCAGCCTCGATACACATGTGTGTGGACTTTTTCAATAAAATAAATATGGTAATCTTGAATAAAAAATGTGAGCAAACATGGCAAGTGAGAAGATGAGCTTTTATTGGCTTATTACTACCAATCAAGCTCCAAAAAAATCAGCCATAAAACTGAGTATGTGTGTGTTTAACCCACAAAAAAGGTTTTTTTTTCTACTTTTTATAGTTTTGCATACATTCACAAATTTTCCAAAATGAGCCATTTTGTTTATTCGTGCCTTCACTTCATAACTTCTGTGTTGTGTAGGATGATTGATTGATGGGCAGAGTTCCACACACACACACGCTTAATAATAATGGACACATGTGGTCACTTAAGAAAGTTTACTAAAAAAAATTCCTTACTGAAAAACGACTTTGGGCTTCACTACAAGAAACATACGATTGTGTGCTATTTTCTTATTGTTCCACTGTAAAATTATGCATGACTCTGATTTTTTTTGTTGGGGGCGCCCATTTGCCCATGTAAAAATTTTTGTGGCTGCGTCAAAACAACTGAAAATTGCATGGTTGTTCCTACTACTATGATGTGATCTTTAGCACTTGAAAGGATCACACCTTTTCTTCTTAACAAGCTTCACGATAATTATTTATGTTTTCATTTGTTCCTGAGCTTTGAAACAAAGACAAAAACTAAATTACAAAGTAGCTGTTACATGTATGATTTTTTTTGGCTTCATGAATGTATGTATTGCATGTGTCCTTTTGTTCAAAATAAAGGTTAGAGTTCTGTTGTTCTTTTGTAATGTAATTATTTTTTGCACGAGAAATGAACAAAAAAAATCCTGAAGAAAAAAAACGCAACAGGGGCACGGACCTGTCACAAGGAGTGACTGAAAAAGTGTGATTGAGTGAGTACAATTATATTTTCTCTGCTGTAATTATAATCACCAATTTTTAATCATATGTCTGGCATGGTTAACATTTCACAGAAAAAAAATATCTACACACACTTAAAACATTTATGGACACACAAAAATAAGTAGGCATCCTATCCTACACTACGTAGATATATGCACACATTAGTGGTACCATGTAAAATAGAGAAATAAGATTTGAGGTGGTGTTGCTGCTCCTGTACTTTTTTATTGTAATCATAATAAATGATTAGTTGTGGACACGAATGTTGTGTTCAGGACGGGCGCAACAAAAATGGTGAGTCGAGGGAGATTCTTCCATGTAACATTATTAATATTAATAATCATGGCAAATAAGTGGAAAGAATGGTTTGTCTCCTTTTTATCAACTTTTTGTGTAAGCAACGTTGTAGTTGCTTTATTGTTGAGCAGTAGTAAACGTCAAGATTATAATGGGGGACATGTGTTTGAATATATAAAAAAAATGCTGATTGTATAAAATGAACATGGAAGAAGATTTTTTCTTCGAGAAGGATTTGACAAGACTTGAAAAATGAAATGAACGAGGTTGTCGAACAAAGTGGACATGATGATAATATGGATGGATGGTGGTGATTGGTATACTTCCTTGCGAAAAAGAAGATGAATATTATTACATTTTTTACTGGTTTAACATATCTGAGTAGACAGAGAGAGAGAGAGAGCACTAATGGAGAGAAAAAAAAGAAGGTGACCACATAAAAATATATATATTCTTCTCGGATTACTTCACTTTATAATTTATCCAGTGTGTGTGAATAATAAAAATAAAAGTTCTATTCTTCTCCTCTCAAAAAATTGTCTCCTGCTGGTTAAATGTTGCCAGAAAGATGCTACTTCTTTCTGCTTCTGCTGTTTGTTCAGTTCGAGTAACATGTTTTTTTGAAAGAGGAGACATGACTTGAGTAAGAGTGAGACTGATTGGGTCTGAGTGAAGAATGGGAATGGATATATTTTTTGTTTGTCTTGGTTAAAAGTTGACTTCATGAGTGGAGTGACTGTCAATACATCCCCAGTCATCTCATTAGTCATCTTCATGCACTGATTGACAATGATAAGGAGAGTTATATGATGGGCCACCTAATTGGAATACTATGACAAGAATGAATGAACCTGAAAAAAATCATAGAATAGAAACGATATATCATCTTTTGGTTTTGTTTTTTTTTGGTGGAGCACAAATAAAATGTATATATTGTGTGGTGGTGGTTGATTTTGGCATGTTGGTGAACCATAAGACGCCACCACACTAGGAATATGTCAAAAGTCAAAGGAGAATTTTCTCTAAATGATCTTGATGTTCAGTTATGCCTGAGCAGAGAAAAGAAAATGCGCAACTGAGCGTTACGTATTATTCTCGTTTTTTTATTAAGGATAATATTATTTTTAACAATCTCTCTCCAACAAATTTACATGATCATTATTACATTCCAAACTTGTAAACCGAAGAAATGAGGATTTATGTACGAATGAGACATGTGCACACACAACTAAATGAGAAAAGGTTACCTAAGTCTGATCTGTTTTTTTGGAGAAGATGTGCTCTTCTCAGGGAAAGGAAAAAAATATGGAGGTACATGAGTTTCAGAGTAATCATTATCATATCGTTATGAGGATCATCAGAAAAGGAGAAGTGGAAACGAGTGATGTGGAAGAATGATAGTAATGATGTAGTGGTGCGCACAGTTGCTGTCGCGTTCCAAGTGGTAGTTAGGAATCATTAATGTTCTCGTTGACAATTGAACTTTGTTAGCATTAAAAAAGGTTTTTAAGCAAAAATTGCCAACCCATGCTCCTTTTTACAAAGAATTATTGCTTATCAACATACCTTACCGCAAGCCAAAACCACGAAACCTTTGTTAAATGCACGTGAATTCAGTGAGATTAATATTTAACGGCGTCGCACTTGGAATGTTTCTGAATTTATTTTTATGGATTAATTCATTTTGATTGGTATTTTTCACAAGTCATTATTTACAGGTTTTGATTTGTGATCTGAAAGCATCTCCTTCAGAATCATTTTCAGACAATTTTTAAACTTTTCATATTTACCAGATTGCATTTTTACAGAGAGGATGATAAGCTAAAATAATTTTTATACAGAAGACGTTTAAATGAAATATTTGAAATTCCTGAAGAAAAGAGCTATAACTGCTTTCCGATTTAAATCCATTTTCTTTTTTTTTGTTGACTTCTTTAAACTTGAAAAAAATTGATTTACTTTATTGAAATGGAGAAAAAGCATCTCCATTCAAAACTTTGAAATGAATGATGAATGGAGTAAATAGGATCAGGGAAAAAAGAGGCTCTGAATGCTGATATTTTTACTTTTGTATTCTGAATGCGTGAAGAAAAAAAGGAGCAAGCTTCCCAGACATAATGGCATCAGTTTGATTTTTTTGTTTGGATTTCGTACATTGAAAATAATTCAATTCCTTTAAACTCCTTTTGACAGAATTTGGTTTCCTTTACAAAAAAAGAGCTCTACAAAGGGAATTATGGAGGTGGTGTGGTAGGGGCACGGTGATTGAATGTAAACGAGATGTATATTTTGCGGGGAGTCCTCTGGAATGCTATTGAGATTTCTATTTATCACTTATGCATGCACCATTAAAATATGGAGTGGATTGATGATGCATGATAATCATATTGGGAGAGGAATGAATGGGAATGGATATTATGGAAAATAAAAATGGAGCAAGGAAAAAGGGAGCATTCTTCAGGGAAAGAACCACGTGGCTCCCTCAGCGTCATATTCTCACGGTTGTCCCGTACATCTTTCTTCGGAAGTGCCCCGCTGCGCTCTCTGTTTACATTATTATCATTTGTTAAAAGGAAAAAAACGCGTAGTATACATATTTCATTGAGACAGCTATTTCTTGTGTGTCCACACATTCCACAAAAAAGCCAGAAAGGTGAGCCGTAAGCCAAAAAAAAATTATCATTTGTTAAAAGAAAAAAAAACGCGTAGTATACATATTTCATTGAGACAGCTATTTCTTGTGTGTCCACACATTCCACAAAAAAGCCAGAAAGGTGAGCCGTAAGCCAAAAAAATGCATGGAGCAACGTGTTGAATGACGATATTTTCTTGTGCGCTGCTCCTTTTCTTGAAAGAAATATTGACAGGAAGAAGCCAGAGAAAAAAAAATGTTTGGTAAATATCAGGATCGACAATAAAAGCACATTTTCGTTCCTTGATGGAGATCTCGTAAAACGACTTTATTTCCAATTCATGCTAAACAGTTTTTTTTTCTCGTGGACACAATATAAATAGTGTGACTTTCTCGAATTTCCCTGCCACAAACTATCACCACCACAGAATCAACTTGAACAATAAAATGATTTTATGAATGGAAAAAATATATTTTAGAATGGAGGAAGGACAGAAAAAAATGGGAGAATCTCTCAAGCCAATTTTTGTTTTGTTAGAATGCGTGTGTGTGTGTGCGCGCACATTATGATTGCATACCACCCTCTTTATGTTCATTGATTGTTTCCATCTTTTCTTCCTTGGTGTTTCCAAGTCCAACCTCACAGCAGGAAAAAACCTTTTACAAATCTATTATACGATTATCTTTCATTGTTGTGTTCATCCGTCCACACAAAATCTTATAACAATGTTCAAGTGGAACAGACCTATTTTGCTTTTTTTTCTTTGAGGGCAAATATCTTTTTCTTCAATGAAGAGAATACAGCGGAAGAAGAATATAACTCCTCTCTGGTCAACCCAAAATCCATCCTACTCAATTTAATATATTCAAAAGGAAGGAAAATAAATGAGCAAACAGTCTTTTCAGGATTTGTTACGGTTCAACCAGCATTTTCTGTGTTCTCACCCTGTCTTTTGTCTCCATATCATTGTTTTATTTGACCTCACACCTCGGTACTTTCATGTCAATATTTGGCAATGCCACCGATTTACAAACAGAAACAAGCTAAAACGCTATCAACTATCAATGTTGCAAATTGCGACTTCTGTCAACCTTTTAACAAACACATCCAAATAGTCAACGAGCTATATCATATGGCGCAAAAGTTAGTCAATTTTGACAAAATCAGATAGTGCACAGTAATCTTATTTTCCACCAATCTTTGCATTAACAATAAGTTTTCTCTACTCTTGTGTCTGATTTTGTAAAATTATTGCCTCCATTTATACTATTAAATTTTGTAGTAACATTAATACCTAACACACCTTCCTCATCTTTACTGATTACCAGATTTATCTGACAATTTTTTAGTTTGTGTCGTATAAATATTAAAATTCCACAAATTCTCAATTTGCTCCATTCCTCAACATTCATGGCCGAAGAAGCTACTACATGATCCATCTTGTAACAACTATCATAAGTTATGTTAGCACATTTGTCTTTACATGAAGTCCCCATGTTCCAAAATATTGTAGTACATACTGAAATGTTTCACTACAAAAATATCCACGTCAATAGTAATTTTTGCAGCAAGTAAACATCAATTTTTGGGTTTGTCAAAGAAAAGTGATACATCATTACAAGGAAGGACACGGTTATTTATCGTTTATACAATTTTGGACACAAAACACAGAAAGGAGCGTTTCATTGCAAAAAAAAA
>JAHZNF010001903.1:0-13519 GCA_027744215.1 Troglopedetes dispersus
GGAGCACAAAAGGGCATCTCTACTTGTAGATAGCAACTTTAGCAGAATATGTCAAATCAAATGTGTGAGAACCAAGCCTTCCTTTATCCTAAAAGACTTTGTTTTGTTTTAATTGGTGGTTAATTTTGTAATTAAAAAAGAATTAAACTAATTCAGGCACCTCACGATCTCACAATCTCTTATGATTTAATTAAATGAATTATCATATCCAAAAAATTAGCCTCTCCTCCCTTGACGGATCGGACTGGTTGTGCTTGATTTAAAAAATAAAAATCTCATTAAATAATGAAAACATGAAAAAAAAACAGCGATCGCAAAGCAGGTAATTCGAGCGCTACGTTTAGTATTGTACCTGTTAAAAATTGTACCATTATAAATCTTAAAAGTGACTCTGCTTTGCCGTTCAGAAGAGCAACTGTGTACGAACGAACTTGACATTCGTTTCTGTATATAAAATAAAATTCTCAAGTCTATTAATATAATACGTCTCTCTATCTACACTCTGGTACATACGTTTAAACGTGCATCCAGAACAAGTACATAGATGATCAAGCACAATTAGTAGTATCTTATGTCTTTTTGATTCGCAAATACAATCACTTCACGCTCACACAAAAAATAATTATAGTTTAAGTAAATTCTCAAGCATATATCTTCCTTTCAGTTTGGGAAATAAATTAATTTCTCATGATTTGAATTTGTATGTAATTGATTGATACCTGTGCATTCTTCCAACAATGTTGTAGTTGTAGTTTGCGCTGACATTTTTGTCTCATGTGAACCGTCATTGATTGCAAAGTACTAATAATGGTTTACTTATTGGCAAAACTGCCAGTCATTGAACAGTCATGTAAGTAAAGGGAGTTGCGTCAAATAGAATAGTGGAAGTGTCTTACGGTATTTAAACGAACATTTTGCAGTTTAAGCGACATGATGGAGAAATTTCCGGTGGCCGCTTGTGAATTCCAGAAACGAAATGTTAACGATTTCCCGTACATGGTCTTCACATCTAAGGACACAGATAATCATCCGAATCTACTGGACCAACCTCATGCGACTTCAAAGGAAAGTTTTGCTGTGCAGGTGGAAGGCCTCTGCAAGTCGTATGAAAGTCATGGAATTCGGCAACAGATTCTTGACGATTTTTCCATGAAGGTTTCGTCTGGTGCGATGTAAGGCAGAATCTTTGTTGACTCTCTTTATCCGATAAAATCATGTCTATAATTTGTGCTTTCACACTATTCTATATTTTAAACAGATATAGCTTACTAGGAAATTCGGGTGCTGGAAAGTCGACTTGCATGGAGTGCATTGTTGGATTGAAAACATGGGACACCGGAAGTATCCACGTGCTTGGAGAAAAGCAGCCTAATTCACGCAATCAATATATGGAAACCGGAAGGAAGATTGGTTACATGCCACAGGTAACTGCTTGGATTGGATCTTACCTTCCTGCTGCCCTCATCCTTTGTTTAAAAAATATCTAAAGTAATCACAACAATTAGTATTTTGCAATGATTTGCTAAGGAACTTGCGCTATATGAACATCTCACGGTAAAGGAGATGGTGCAATTTTATGGAAAGTTATTTGGATTGGCCGGTGAAGTAATTGGGTCCAGTTGGTTGAAACTGGCAACGCTGCTCCAACTCCCTGCAAAGAATTCGGCTAAAATCCAGGATCTTAGGTATGCATCAGGAATACATGATAAAACACTAATAATTTACTTGACCAGTTTCAGTATTTGAAACTTGATTCGTTACAGTGGAGGGCAGAAACGGAGGGCATCCTTGGCTCTTGCTCTTGTTCATAATCCCGAATTGCTAGTCCTAGATGAACCGGTTAGAAGAATTTGAGTTTTGAGAATTTGGTGGATTGTTAATTAATAAATATTCCAAATGGCTATTATTTTAACACATGTATTTTTGAGCTAGACTGTTGGATTGGATCCACTTCTGCGGAGAAGGTGACGACTCAAGTGTTTAGAAACCTTATGGTTAGCTAAATGAGTGAATTGTTACTCAAAACTATTCCTTTATTGACAGTATTTGGGAACATCTTTACAAGCTCATTAACAATTTTAAGACAACTGTACTTATCACAACCCATTACATAGAAGAAACAAGGTTTTCCAACAAGGTGCGTACTCAAATATACGCACTTTTTAAAGCGATGATCTTGATTATTATCAATTAATGCATGCACTTTAAATCAGATTGGGATCATAAGAAATGGTCGAATGCTGGTGGAAGCCTCACCTGAATCTCTCTTAACCGCATACGAAACAAATCTTCTTCAAGATGCCATTTTTAGTCTATGCAAGCAAGATGATAAAAAACGTGACAATAAAAAAAGTAGTAATAATACCTCCGAACAAAATAGAAATCAAATTATGTTCGAGTACAACAGCAGGATTAGTCTGAAGTCATCCATTGATTTACCTGACCTGCAGTACGAGAAGGGCAATGTCGCGTTTTGCGGATACCTGAAAAGGAATCCTGAAGAATATTACATTTCGCTGGATGACAATAACTGGAAAAGAAATTTGGTTGAGAGAGAAAGTACTGTGAAGAAAAGAGGCTCATGTCAAAGCTTGAGGCGATCCTTTAACAAATCCGCTAGAAGAATAGTATCGTTTTCTTATGTGATGTGGATTTTCCTATTGAGACAACCAATGTACCATATAATTATACGTGTCGCACTAACATATCCGTCATAGCTATTTGCCAAGTGCCTATGTGAATTAACAACAAATTGTATTTTAATTACAGTTTTGCATTTATACTGGTCTTCTTGCCGGCAGTTCAACTTTTAATGACCTATCATATTGTTGGGAAGGAGCCTACTGGCTTGACCGTGGGAATCGTGAATTATGAAACTTTATCGCTGTTCCCCAACGATGACCAAATTTGTGCCAATGTCTCAGCCTTGAAGCCAGCAACCTGTGAACTGAGCCTCTTAAGTTGCCACCTGCAAAACAGTTTATCAACTAACGGGAAACTTAACCTGGTAAATTATTGTTGGAATTCATACGGAAGGAAATCATAATTTTGCTTGTGATAAAAATTATACTCATTAACGGCGTCCTTTACCCCTGTGAATGCCCTCGTGTTACAAACTTTAGATAAATTTCCGTACCAAGGAAGTCGCAGAAGAAAAGATCCGTCAGGGATTTTTATTTGGATACATTAAGTTTCCACGAAATTATTCTGAAAACTTGGTGAACCGTTTTATAGCAGGGGTGTTTGCTACAGATAATTTCACGTTGGAGGAGTCCAAGTTTACTGTAATTCTTGAGAAATCTCGTAAGTCATTTTTTCGAAGATAACAGTACGGTTTGAGTGGTATTGGGAAGCGAAGTCTCAGCCTCCCCCGGATTTTTTAAACTTTCAGATTATTTGGCTTATCACCTAATTCTCAGAGAAGTATTAGACTCACTGGAGAATTTGTCTATTAATTTAGGCGAAGCTTGTGGATTTGGTCATAAATATGACATTCCTTTGGTGGTGGGTGTGAACTTTCAATTTGACGAGATATATGTACGTTGTGTACATGCAAATGTATTAAATGTCTAATTTGATTGAGAATGGATTATATAGTTTCAGGAACCGGTGTTTGGTAGTTTGGATGGGTCGTCACATCAAGAAAGTATCATTCCTGCCATTGTTGCACAGTAAGAATGATAATTAATGCTCATCCAAGAAAAAAGTTGTATCATTCATGAAATGGTTTTAAATAATACTTACATTGACACGTAATTTTGTCGTAGGATTTTATTCGAAATCATGTATGGCATTGCTCCTATGATTCTAATTAAAGGTAAGCATTATGATCACAAGTTAAATAATCTTTTACCTTGAATTTTAATTTTGAGTTTCACATGTGAGAATTTTTTAAAAAATTCTTGCAGATGTTAAGCAAGGAACATTTTCCCGTTCAAATCTAGCCGGTTTACGCTATTCGGAGTTCATGTTCGGGGTCTTCGTAACAATGAGTCCAATAATTGTGTTGCAGTCTTGCAGCTGTTTCGTAATTCTCCAGTACTGTTTTTATATTCAAGTCAAAGGATCTTTCCTCTTGTTTCTCTTTATATGCCTTCTTGCTGGACTATGTGGGCAAAGTTTTGGAATATTTGTGGGTATCCTGGTGAAGAGTGAATTTGCAGTGATTGTGTCAGCAATTATGGTCGTTCCCATTATCATGACATGCTCAGGTAGGTATTTATAAAGAAGTATGAAAGTACCCAACCGATCAAATCTAATTAATAATTTATTTATGCAAGATATTATGCAAATCGTTAACTCTATACCTTCAAGGAACACTGTGGCCACTGGAGGCACATCCTTTTTACTTAACCGTGCTTTATTACATCTTCCCGCGTTGATCGTTTCATCACTGAGGTCTGTCGTGAGTCGTGGAGTAGGCATGGCGCACCTACTTGTATGGCCGGGTTTGGCTAACACGATTTTGTGGTCAGTAGCCTTTTGGCTTCTGAGCATTTGGGGATTTAGACGAATGGCTAAATCGTCGTGAACATTATTTACTGAACCTGTTAGTTCAATCCTCGAAGTAAAATAGAAAAATAAATAAATTAGTAAATAAAAAGAAATTTGCTCAGGCTCACCTTTACAAGTTTGACCTTTGTCCTTTTCCCAAATCAGGAGAACAACAGAGAGTTCGTTTACATTTCAAGTTCGAGGACCAACAACAGTGAAAAAGATTCTTTAAAATGCAAGTTTTGCATGTGCAAGGGAATTATTATTGACAAGATCAGAGAAAATACACGGCACAATTTGCATTAATCATCATCCCAGAAGTGAGCAGAGGAGTGCAATCGATCAAAGGAGCCAATCCTACTGTCACGAACCATGCATCCGTCCAACAACCACTTTTTCTCATCATTATTGTCCCTCTTATTATAAATAACACGACTCGAATGAATGCATCTCTTATTATCACATCGACAATATTATTATAATGAAGTAAGTAAAATATAAAAATAATAGGGACACAATAACTGAGAATTAAGAATGTACAGCTTGAAACGATGTACACCTGTTCATTCAAAGTTTAACAATAATTAATTGCCTGACGTTTCCTCAATGTTCTTCAAAGAAAATTGAAATCTCTTTAATGATGAGTTTGTTGTGGTCGCGGCGGTTAATATTCATACAAACACCTTTAGATGAAAAGTGACAACTTCATTCAGAACATTATTATCTAACAGTGCTCCAAAAATATATTATATCGTAAAATTACCTACACACCTTCATAACACCTAGCTTTGCTGTAACAAACAAGCTCTCACACATTCACAAATGATAGGCATCCTGTAATGAGCAAAGTCACACAATCACATATTAATTTCTAACCATATCAAAGTTTCATTACCACTGTCGTTCATTTAATGTATCCTGTTTTGCTGTAATAAAGAGTAAACCTCAAGACATTTGTAAACAAAACAAACCAAAATTATTCAAGGCAAGACAATAAAGCATTCAAACATCACATTAAAATATTACACATCAGTGCGTGTTCAGTGACAATCAATTACTCAATGGGAAATACGACAATTGCGGAGTAAGGCTTGACATTCACAAGGTCTCCTCTCGCAATACAGTCGCTTTGTAGTCGCAATATCCAATCCAGATAAACACACGCATCCCGCAGTCACATCCACACCACGGCTCACTCTCTCACTCGATTAATTAATCATTCATAAGCTCTGATCGGAATCACAGATACCTGAATAAAGTTGGGAAAATTATGTACAAGACAATAGAGTCAGAAAGGGAAGAAAGACGAATGAAGGTTGGAAAAATTGTAATTTGCTCTTCAAAATAGAAAGGGACAATCGAAATCGAAATTCTTGAGCAAATCGGCTTCAGTGTAATCATAATGTAATGTATTTATATGATTCTTTGCGCCATCATCGCCACAACCACATTATAACTGTAAATGTAAAAATAATCTTGCGGAATGTCGCCAAATTTCCTTATCCTCTTGATACACTATCCCACTTCCCATTAGAAAAACATGTGTACCAAAGTACACTTTGAGTAACTCCATCTGAAAAAATACAATAATGTAATCCACTTCTACTTTAAAAATTGTCAATCAAAATTATCATACAGCTGCACACGATTCTTCCTAAAGTAAAGCCTAAAGAAGATGGTATAAAATGTCAAAAACCTGGTAATGAAAATAAAAAGTAGAAAGAGAAAAAGCAAAAGTGACGAACGGCAAGTGCTTTTCAATCCACACATTTATGCACTAGCAATTTTTAACAAACAATTATCATCATCATCTCCATCACCCATGCATGCAGTCATCACAAAAAATATTACGTCTCTGGTGTGTGTGTTTTTATGTATATTAATTCATTGCATTGCTGTATGTGTGCATGTTTTATGCAAAAGAATCCTGACAGTTTGTTTTATGCAAAATCATTACACACTACCATTGCTTTTTTATCAATTTCTCATAAAAATAGCATTTTCACTCCTCCTTTTTATTGCCTTTTATGTGCATTTGAATACTTTTCCATTTTACTTACTTTGGTACAAGAACTTTTTGTTTACTTTATCTAACTCTTAATAAGTATTATATATAATATAGTCACCTTAAGTACGTTGTCGACTACCGGCCGACCATAATTTAGTTATCGTACGCACGTTTTTTGCATCCTCGTGCATAAAATCGGACATACATGTACCACATACCTTATCAACATTATTATTATGGCATCATCACTTTTTGTTTCTTCTGGGAAACCATGCATAAGATGGAAAAGTCTAGGGAGAAGTATAAAAAAAATTATGAAAAAATGCATAACTTCAGCATTTAATTCTCAGATGACTTCTCCTCGATTTCATCTTCACATTTGATGTTTTACTTGTATTTGACTTTAGGATTTTTAGTAGAAACCGACTGGCCACAGGAAATTATTATGTGTCCTCTGTGAGTCTCTAAAACGTTTGCAGCTTGAATAAGAAAGTGCTTTTGAAAATAATGACTGCAGTTTGCACGACAGCAAACTGACAAGAGCTATTAAGGCATCAAGCAGCACTCATCACGAGCCAAAAAGGGACCTCGTTCTGATTAGTCTTGTCAACCAGTTAGCTCACATCCTCTTTCTTTTAGTTAATATGCCAAAAAAAGCTAGCTAGGTATCTCTCAAGTCCCACTCACTACTTTCCTCCGCATTTTCCTTGCCTTAATTTGTTGTGTTTTCAAACTGTTAAATAACTGACCACAACCAACCTGATAAGATCAGAAGATAACTTTATCACACACACAAACACACACGAGCTATCCTCTATCTAATGACAAGATACGTGAGTAGTCAAAAGTTATCAATTTTGGGGGTGAATTTTTACTTATGCAAAAGTTGTAATTATTTGACAAGCATTTTAGCGCAGAAAAGAATATTATCACGTTGTAACACTCAGTCTGTGGTCCATTGTTATTATTTATGAAGAATGTGACATATTTTTCTGACTTTGTACAGTGTGGTATTTATTGCTGTTATTACTCTCGCGGCTGTACAAGTGAATATCTACTTTTTTTACTTCTAAATAAAAAAATGCGCTTTCAACTTTTTTTTCACAACTATGCCCTCAGAGTTGTTGGGGATTCACTTTATTCGATTTTCCCTGCAACCAAAAATTTTGGTTGAAGAAACAACTTTTGAGAGAAACAAGAAGGTTCTCTATTTGGTTCTCTTGTGAATGATTTAGAAACAGTAATTTTCACATTGCGTGTGGGTGGCCATGAAGAAAACGCTGTATCTTGTCTACTCCTACCAAAATTAATCTATGTTATTTTTTCCCTACGCCAGAATTTCCCCAGAAAAGGAAAACGTGTTGAAAATTTTTGAAACATGATAGCTGAGTTTCGGCAGCACTAAGCAGATTTATCAAGTTCAGGTTAAATTACATATGCTGCACATACCTTTTAGTAAAGCTAAAATAATCTTTTTTGAAACATAGTTAGCAATCTTATATACATACGGACATTTACTGATGTCTAGTTACAATTAATTAAAGCTTAACTAAGGACCACACGGCAAAATTTGAAGGTTATCGTAGGTCATTGTACTGTAACAGATTCAGGTTAGTTGTTATTAGTTGTAACAAGAGATTGAAAAAGTGGTAATAACATTCTTTTTTTTTACATATGTGACATTTTCGTGATTATGTGGGCCATTCCTTTGGAAGCTTCGTTGACAGCCGAGCCACCCATCATGATTCCTTTAGCTACCGCTTGTCCAGTCACTTTAGAAATTTCCTTGCGTACAGCATGTATTCCTCCGGCAACTGCATCGACACTGCTACCCATTGCGGTGAAGATTCGTGGCCAGTCCTGAAGGGGTCCTTTTTTTGGAGGAGAATTCTTTCAATGAAAAGAGCCAATGAATAAATCGAGTTTCCTTTTCCATGAAATATTAATGGATTGTAAGGAGACTTCTTCGAGATTACAAACTGAAGCGTTATAGGATATTTGCACAGGAAGATGTCAGTTTCCGAGGGAAAGGGAAATGTAAAAAAAATGGCTGGAGACGGTACGGACGAACGCATAGGAATTTCTTCGGGAAAGGTTAATGGGGCTTTTTGCAACAGAAAGTAATTATATCAGTTACATTAGAGCACTTGTTATCGCATTACCCCTTATCCAGTTAAATATAATCGTTATACATGCATGCAAAAAATAGTTTTAAATACTCACATCTTTTCCCACGTCACCACTTGCTGAATACCGAGGGGGTGGTGGCCTGTATGGCCTTTCACCCATAATTGAGTCTCGTAAGCTAGAAATACCGGTGTTAATTGGTGAAGAAAGCGGGACATATGGAGGCGGCGGACCACTTGCACCAAAAGGATTTCCAGGTCCCTCAAGAAAATCAGGTCCCGGACTTCCAATATTGTTGACCACTGGGCTGAAAGAATATTGTGGTGGCGGCACAGGTGGGGGCAGACTCAATTGCGGAACTTGAGCAGCATAGGCTCCCTGAACACGGCTCCTGTCTCTCCTGTCATAGTAGTCGCCACGACCAAATAATCCTCTGAGGACGTTCATGGGAGTGTGCTGTAAACGTTTATTTTTCTTTCGTTTAGTCTTTTTAGATTTTTTATTGCGACGAAGGAAAGAGGGAGGATGGCGTGCTCGAGAGGGATGTGATTGTGGATAGTACAGAGAAGATGGTGGAAGGTAATTAGGTGGACTAGAGATTAGAATGGGTGAGGTGGAGGATGGAGGTGTACCACTACTATGACTACTTATCAAGGGTGAATGTGGTGAAGAGAGTGTTGCCGTAGTTGTGTAAGTGTTAGGTCGTGGTCCAACAGAGTCAAGTGCAGGTGAGAAAAGTGCGGATACAGGTGGTGGGCCGGACATAGTGTAAGTAGTCACTGTTACCGGTCCGGAACTACTAGGGTCACCACTACTCGACGTTATTACCATTGGAGAGCCAGAATACTCAGACACACTTGGATATGGTCCACTAGAGCTAAGCAGGGCACCACTTGATAAGCTCCCGGAGGAGGGGTAACCTTGTGTGCTTCCGCTGTACAGGTCAAGTGCGGAAAGTGGTTTGGTGGAATAAGTACTTGATGGCGGTGGTGAGGATGACAAGACAGGTCCACCATCACTGTAATAAGGTCGTTCAAAATAAGTTGGTCCTGTGGAGAGTACCGAAGGTTTCGGCAAGGGTGGACCTGACGAAGGCAGGAAGTGGGCGGAAGGTGAAGGTGGAAACGAATCTAACTCGTCTTCAGTAACCAACAGGGAATTACCAAAAGAGTCACTTGTTTCTACTGTTGCCGAGGAGGAAGGTGCGTTACCGTTACTACTGCTGCTACTGATTAGACTACCTAGGTCACTACCACTACTGCTATCAAGTATTGCGAGACCAGAGTCACTACTCTCAGCATCCGGTCTGTAGTCATTGTAAATGGAGCTGAGAGTTTTGGCAAAGTTTTTCGGGTAGCTACTTTTCCTACGATTTCCAGAGAAGTCAATTTGCGGATTGAATGTGCGGTAGCGTGGCTTATCACTATCTCTAGCGGTACGAATGTAACTATTACTTAAGCTCGTGGTAGCACTACTGCCAGTTTTATCTGGTGAGTCACTCCTACGCAAGTGGCTCGGCCTATTTCCATTCATAGCGAAATTACTCGGTCTGAATGAACCGGAGCTACTACTTGGTCTAATAAAATTTTGAATATTCACCAATGCCGATGAGCCCGACGGCTGTTGGCTCACTGAGTTATACGTCTTCATGTAGTTGTTCACGAAACTGTCAATGGAATGAACGTTGTAGGGATTTTTGTAAAACTTGTCACTTGTCGGGTCAAACAGGCGTCCTCCTGGTCTTACACGGGATCGCGTGTCTTTCACAAATTTTGAAATACCACTTACAAGAGGCTTCAGTCCCGGATTCCACTTGCCCCTTGGGGGAGCACGTCCTCCTCCACGATACCTTTCTGGAGGAGTTGGAGGCAGTTCTTCGGGCAGCTCGGGTCCCCTCCAGTGACTAGCACTGGAAGGAGCACTCTGTTGGCTTCTTCCGCCTCCGTGAATTCTCGGATCATACTTCACGCCCCATCTATTATTACCATAGCGGTCGGGATAAGGGGGTCCCGGCATTTCAGGTAAATTGAGCTGTGACCAGCATAGCTCTACCATGGCAAGAGCCAAGATGATAATAATTTGTCGTTTCATAATTTTGTTTATATAAACTGTCTTTCCTTGAAACTCACACTTTTCAGATAAGAGCAAGGAAGCCTGACCAGGTTTTATCTAAAATGATC
Source organism: Troglopedetes dispersus (assembly GCA_027744215.1). Taxonomy (NCBI): domain Eukaryota; kingdom Metazoa; phylum Arthropoda; class Collembola; order Entomobryomorpha; family Paronellidae; genus Troglopedetes; species Troglopedetes dispersus. The sequence goes on from JAHZNF010001903.1 coordinate 10,810, forward strand.
GCGGCCTGACACTATAATAATGACACTAAAACCAGGCAAAGCACTTCACTCGTGAAGCGCCACACGACGACTGGATTTTGACCACCAGAGAGATTCCCAATTTGTACACGTAATGAAGGGATAAATTGAACAATTTTCTGTGGACTATCAAAAATTGTCCCAAGTCATCACACAACACAACAATATCTTTTTATGAAAGACAAACACGAGATCACGCCGCTGTATGTAATAAGCAAAATGTTAGTTACGCAACTTCCTCCTACTTTTGTAGCAAGGAAACCACACAACTAAATATAATTACAAACACGCTAACACTTTTTAGGTGGACGCACATGCAAGATTGCACACAGGGTGCGATATCATAATATTCAAAACAAAGGGAAAAATTGGCAAAAATTTACAGTAATAAGTCAAGTAGAAAGCTTGTTGTTGTACACTCGTTGACGTTTTTCTTGATGCGGCTGTCATCCTCCTCTTCGAAATGTATTATACATGGTAAGATTCACGACAGCGCGATACGAAATAGTATAATATGAGTACTTATCTGCTATAGAATGTCAAGATCTCTCTCCTTTTTGCAAATAGTGCAAGCACCAAATGACGTCACGAGACAAAGTGAATTACACGACGCTCGCCTCCATGGCACGCACACTTTGCTTCCCCCAAAATGTAAAAGAAGAGTGAAGTGGAGTTAGGCAGGCAAGGTAGAGCAAAATGAATGAATGAAACGAAAAAAATGTGAGTTATTATGATTATTCCTGCAGACTATTTAATAATAATTGTGCTATTGTGTTTATTTACCAAAAGTAAAATATGTATCCACTCCAATATGTATATGCTATATACTACGCATTTTTTTTAAAACTGTAATATAGTGATAATTTCGTATTTAACGGTACATTACAGGTGTCAGTTAGAGTACCACACAAAAGTCGTGTGGGGTAGATGTGTACATGTACATACATAAATGGGGAAAAGGTGAGCGATATGATTTATTCTATTTATTTAGGAGGCGCTTCCTTTCCGAAGGAAAGGAAATGCGCTTTGTTGCATTTTTATTTTCTACATTTAATATTTGTTGTAATATTTTACATTAATGCGCATACTCTATATTATTCATCATATCATGTCATAATAATTCCTGATTCACAGTGCATTTTCGCTTTCATCCAACTCGCAAAGTGTGAACGTTCTCTACTCACACTGCAGTGCAGATAAGCACATTACAAGAAAACAGATCTGTCAACTTTTTTATCTGTGAAGTTTAGGCTTTTTAAGAATGATTTTTAAAAACTTCGCACCACATAGCTATATAATATACCAAATGTCTACAAGCATTATTACTAGATACTATCAAGTTTATTACATACAGATCTATGATTATTGGGCTCATTGTTTTAGGCTAAAGTCTGCATGTAACTTACAGACAAGAACACAACGACGGAAGTAGCCGATGCTTTGAAGCGAGTACTTTTGTGAACATAATCATGCCGTTTTCAGCATACAAATACCTACATAAAATGCGTTTGCCATGCAGTAAACAATACATTCATTCATTTTCATACTAAACACGAAATTATAGCGTGAACAGGTATTCAGTCTAAACTGAATTTGAATTGAACAATTGTATGTATTTTTTAAAACTACAAAAATACTTACCATATTTAAAGCGTGACCAGATCAGTGTTAAAGCTGTTATGAAATGCATTTTGTTTAGGAAGTGGTGAGTTTTAGATGTGCTGTTGTAGCCTATAGGTAAATGGAACCATCCTTATCGGGCGTGCTTTCATGAATGGAGGTGCTCCCTTAACTATGACGTAGTTCAGGTTACGAAACTACTACATAGACTGAGTGTCTTGTCGAAAGTCTGCTCTCGTTCTAACCATCACTAACTCTAGACATGATTAGGTTGCTTGCACTGATTAATTTCGTGATTACAGCAATTATGTGTTAATTTGAAAGAGTGAGAAGAAATTGAAGGAAGAGGAGGCGTTCTTGTTTGCTATGCAAGAAGTGCCCATCTGTATAGTTAAAGTTGAATAGGAGTTATTCTAATGTCTGTATTCTCAGGAATTGTAAAGGAAATTCTAGGAATTGAAGAATAGAAGAAATGTTTGTATGCATTTCATATAAAAGCACACATTTACCTCATAACACAGTCTGTCAAAAACAAAATAAATAGTCATGCTTTTACCCAATTTATTTTTTGGAGTAACGTGACTTGCCACCCCACGTGGCTGACATCAAACAGCACACGTCAAAGGAATTCACATCATGCCTCCAGTTGTACATAAACGAGCAGATAAGCGTGTTAACATAATGTTTACGCTTGTAACATAAGCATGCAGGAGGCTGTCTCGCATTTTTTTGGAAATCAAAAAAAGAGAATGCCTCAATTCTACAGTAGAATTTCTTTTAGTAAATAAATAAATAAACAAAGCAAAAACAAAACTTTTGTGAATTGCTATTATTTCGAGTTATATTCGTAAAAATTATATAGACAGAAATTGGCGTAATTTGTTCCTTCTTCCGGTTTACCAATTTGCCAGATAAATTAACATTGCATATCACTGTCAGGATGGGGTGTAATAAAGGAACATGTTGTGAGTACATCCGCAGACTGACACCACAAAAAATAACTTCATTCTAGTTCTCATTTTAGATTGTTTTTTTATTAGAAAAAAATGGGACGAATGCTGTGTCCAATTGA
>JAHZNF010001905.1:0-12270 GCA_027744215.1 Troglopedetes dispersus
TCTAAATCTAAGATTCTGCATGATAGATCTTGGATTCAGGCGGATCTAAGCAGTGCCGTAGCTTGGGTGAATTGTGATGGACACTGTTATCGAGGCCGGACCAGAATTGGTCAGAAGAAAAAGGCCGTACTTGCAGAGGAATAAATTAATAATGCATCTTTAAAGCTTATTATAGTACTGTCCGTCGCTTTTATCCTTTGGTACTTCCAAGGCCGGACCAAGCCACGCTACGGCGCTGCATGTTCATGAACTAAAATCAAAAGACAATCGAATGTTGAGTTACGTAAACGTATACAAGTGACCAAAAAGCCTTACACGTGGACCCGATCCAAACGAGCCTTTCAAATCAAGCCTATATCGTCCCCATATTCCCCACACAATTTCCTAGTTTCTAATCAGTAATACACGTAGCTAGGGACACCCGACACCCTTCTCCAAAATTACGATCACTATAATAACCAATAAAAAAATACATAATAACGAATAATTTGTTTCTGATTCATTACCACACCATCTTCCCTGTCTCCAAAAACAACACGCCTGTCATTATCCACACGTAAACTTTTACTACTCCAAAAAAAAATCCTCAAACAAACATGTTCAGTTAATTAGTACAAACAAACCCCTCCAATATCCGTTCTCATTAAAAAAAAAGAACAAGAACAAAACATTGATCTTGCCCGTTCATTAAACACAAAATCAACCAAAATTCTTCAATTCTTTTGTTCAAATTAATTCGTAATAATTCCACAACAAATACACTAATAAGTAATACAATAAAAAACGAATCGCTCTAGCTCCAACAAGACACTCATAAAAGACCCTTATTTAATCTCCATTAAATTACTCTCACCTCCAAAGAAGACAATAAATCAAAACGTTTTATAACGCGGCCGTTCATTTACAAAAACATACTTACGTGTTCGCTAACAAAAATTATACAGTATTTAGTATTTTACGGCTGCATCAGATCCACACTCACGAATCACAAACCACTCATACAAAAAAAAAACTCAAACGACCCAAATACATGAAATTGTATGTTTTTTTTAAAATCAAGGAAGAAAACCCAATAAGATTATTATTTTGGTATAAATGAAATTAGGTCAGTCTGTAGTCAATTGTGTCACTCACCCATCTGTACAATTCCTTGCATTACATTCGTATGGTTTTCAAAATGACACGTTAGCAAATAGACATACGAACTATATAGCGAGTTTAATTTCTCATTCATGATGATACAAATAAAGCGCATCAGCAAAACCGTTCTTTCTCCCCATGTTCCATAATATTCCGATTATGCATCATGCCATGGAGTGGTAAGTAAAAAAAAACTCATGCACACAAAGATTCATGTATCAGAGCCGTTCCAAGAGGTTATACAGTTCCATGTCCCGTAGCGACATAGCAATAGCACACACACACACCACCGGATCCAATTGTCAACCATCACAACAAACCTTCGTAGTATTTTTCTCTCTCTCTTTTTCTCTCTCTCATTCCAACTCTCTCTCCATACCAGACTTTACATGTTCTCCAGCCAGACCAATCTAAATCTAGAGAGTTTACACATTATTTAATGCAAAAGACCACTTCTCTCTCCCTTCCCCCTTCCAACACCATCCGCACCATACACATTTCCCATACATCACTCCACACAAACGTACACACACCAAGTCCAGGATCGATAAGTCCACGAAACCTCACGACGACGACGACGACAACAACAACAACAAAAACGGAACATCAACATCCCCATCCATATACACATAACTTGGATATAAAACCACCCTCGATCACCATGTCTGCCCAGCAGTCACGATATAATACTCAGTCTCCTGTCAAAAAAAAATATATATATATTACAAGACAGACCCATTCGATACCTGTCACCATAATAAAAAAAACCAAAAAGAGAACCACAATTCAGATAAATTCGTTTGTTTGTTAGTGTTAAAGCATTAATTATTTTTTAAAAAAATTTGAAATTTAAAAAAGTGCATCAACAGGAAACCCACTATCATAAAATTGAATCAACAAACCCACAAGGATTATTTTGAAGAAAAAATTTTTTCGAGAACAAAAAAAAGGTGAGATCGTTTTTCTGAACAGTTTCTTGTCATCCAACCACATCGCACCACCTTTCCCATATTACCGTGTGTATACGTATGTGCTTCATGACCTCATCGATTATAATAACCAATTAATAAGTTATGTCTTTTAAGAAAAACTTTCATTTTTTTTTATCAAAATTCTTTTGTCAAAAAGTAAGGGTTTCTCTCTCTCTGAACCTTTAAAATGTCAAGATCTTTTTTTCCCCCCTTCAAACCATTTTTTTTTTCCACGAACATAATCTTGTAAACATTTGTCTCAAAAAATCTAGATTTTTTGTTTCAACAACAATCTCACTACGAATCGCATAGTATGTTTAAATACAGAATATTATTTAGTCTTTTTAAGTTTAAACCCGTTGTTCGAATAGCACCAAACCGGTTTATTAATGTTTCTAACCCCCTATAATTCCTTTCGATATGAATGTCGAAAGCAGTACATACACGGAAGAAAACGATAAAAAAAAAGACTTTAATATACAAAACTACTAATCATGTTTATTAGGACAAGTTATAAAATGGCAACACAAACGTGAGGGTATGAAAACGCTTATTTATTAATATTAAATATGAATTTTGATGTTCACAGGAGTGCATTGAGAGGATAATATTTGTCGAGAGTGCATCCACATGAAGAAGAATCACACACAAAAAAACGATAGTATGTACTAGATACTTCTAACGTTTTAATTTTTTTTTGGATACTCACAACACACCTCGCGCTGCTGACCCGTTTTTATTATCAACTTAAAAAAACCTTTCTCCAACCATACCATCCAATAACAAAAAAAAAATGTGCTCAACACGATCCTGTGAGGATACGACATTCTTATGCCTCCCAACTACCCAGTTGTAATGAAATCGAAAGGTTAGTGTATCAACAACAAACTAAAATTGTTATAACAAACCGTTCAATTTAAACCGTCATGAAAACCCTATACCCCTTTTTACCAACAAGATTGCTTTCACTTTTTTTTGTGCTGTGCCAAAAAAAGACACACCAAATTCATCATGAACAATTTTATGTGCGCACAGATGTGTGCAAAAAAAAAACTGCATCGTGCTCGGGGACATTACGAAAAAAAGATAAACTGCATCAATATGTTTTTTTTTAAAATCCTAGTCATTCGTATTCATGTTGTTGTTTTTTAGAATCGTTGGTTAGAGCTGTTGATGCCCCTGCATTATCACCTCTCCACGAATATGCTTTACACACGGTTGTGAACAAAAAATGCAATAGTTTGTATGAGAAACTTAAATACTTGTGTACGTAAATCATCTGCAAATACCCCTGCATTATTATCACCTCTCCACGAATATGCTTTACACACGGTTGTGAACAAAAAATGCAATAGTTTGTATGAGAAACTTAAATACTTGTGTACGTAAATCATCTGCAAATCACGGTTTCAACAGAATGTTTTTTGTGACAATACGCAACAATCAATTTTATGGTTCACACACCAGTACACGCTGTATACAGTGTTCAGTAACAGCAACCCGAAATACCTGTAAAGACCACATGTCATGAACCCACCAACACGAGCGTTTACCAAAATTCTTCCCAGTAAAACAAAAAAGAAATTCCTTCAAAGATTTCTTATACCCTCCTCCTCTCCCCCCTACAAAAAAAAACGAGTTCTCTATTCCGTCAAAGCGAAAAGGTTAGAAAATTTGCAGAAAAAAAAACAACATCGCCGATCATAAATAATATTTTTCAAAAAAACGAAAGTGTTTAAGCGAAAGAACCTCTTACTTTTTTGTTCATCATCCTATTCAACCGCAAAAAAAAAGAAGTCATACTATGCATACACGTCCCGTGTATTTTCTTTATATACATTTCGAATAATAATAATTTTCATACGTACGTTAGGGTTCATTCGCTACATGCCCTCAAGGGATCATCATCATCATCATTTTAAACTTTTAAACTGCACGCCATATGTGTTAGTTGACGCTGCAGAAGATGCAGCTGTGTGTGTGTGTGGTGGTGATGTGATAGTAAACGGGACAATACGACATATTATTAATGATTCAAAGTTTAAAAAGGAAAGGAATGCACCAAAAAAAATAGAGGAACAAAAACTTTTTTATATACTGTATAATTTGCGTTTAGCAAAAAAAAAAGTACAAGATCTCCAAGTGAAAGTCTATAGTTAAATGTCTTTAAGAATAATACAAGAATAAGTTCATTTTTTTTTTAAATCCTTATTCTCATTCAGAGAAGATTTGAGCTAAAACACATGTAAAAAAACCACAATCCTCCTATCTGGACTACATTAAATAGTAATCGGATCATGCCGATGATATGTATGCCACACAAATGTGCGTACAGTAGTGTCACAAAATTTTTTTTTTCCAAAATCAAGATTGCGTAAATTGTATATTATTGACCCACTAACTACCTCGTCGAAAAATAAAATAATCCGATTTAAATAAAAAGACTGAACCAAATACAATCCACCCTCTCAAGTTAAAGAAAGAAACAACCTCTCATTCATTCTGTAATCAAACATGAGATGACCGATTACGTAACATTCCAAACTAAACTAAACGGGTTAGTTAACCTGTATATATAAACATTTTTTTCTTCTTCTTCTGACGAATATCAGATCAAAAACAAACAAAAAAATATACAGAAGAATGAATCTTACATTCCATTTGCGCGCACACACACATACTTCCGCACACATTTGCATAAAAATAAAGAATCGAAAGGAATGAGAATGGTTGCAATCAATGTAGAAAATTAGCATCAAGAGAGAGAGAGAGAGAGCGAGTGAGTATATCTTCACATCTTATCATCCCATTCACTACAAATGAGTATATCGATGAGGTACCGTATGGGTTCGATCGAACTTGTCTGTACTCCATATACGCTTCCAAACCATGACTAAAAAAAAACGAACATATAGTTTTCCCGGTTTTTTTCCCCTTAAATTTATATTTAAATCTCAACGATAGACACTCCGAATAAAAACGTAATCGTTCAAACGCATTACCCATCCTCATATCTCAAGTTTATTTCCTTTCAATTTCTGTACAGTACACAAACCTAACCTCCCCTCCTCCCGTTTTATTCCACCAAAAGCAATCAAAAAAAATTTAAAAGCGACCAAAAAGAAAAACAAGATCTTGTTAGTACACTATACGGTTGTATATATCGAGCAATCCGCACATATATTCAGACAACAACTATTACAAACTCGTCCTCCTGCCTTGATCGTGCTTGCTTGCACACACACAATCATATTCACGCATGCTTCGTTGACACAAATTTAAATTTAAAAAAAAACACAAACTCACCCGATTTCAAAAAAAGAAAATAAGTGTTAAGTGCAAAAAGCAATAAGGTCATAAAAATTTAGGTCATTTCAGACCAAAAACGGGTCAACCAAAGATTATCATAAATATAATATTTTTTTTCTATTCCGCAACCCAACGACCGCGTATCATTTAACTTTTATCGCACACACGGAATTGCTAACAAAAAATTCCTCAAGAAATTAAGAATTACTTAGAATCCAACCATCATAACCACATAAAAAAATAACCATAATGAATGTTTACCAGATAAACATGTGTTTACCAAATCTCGCACGTTGTTAAAGATTAAATCAACTAGCGAGAGTGATAATGTGTTTTCTTACCATTATTAGGTTACTGAAGAGCGTTCTATACCCACTAACCATAATGAAAAAAAAAGCAATTAGAAAACCCGTACGCAATCAAAAGTCTCGTGTATCTCACCACCATCGAGTGTCTTTAAAAAAAACGAATAAATTTGAATAAGTTATCGAACACTCCCGTGATTCCCTTCACATGACCAATAAAGAGAGGTTTCAAACCATTCAACAGAGTGTTTGCACATAAAAAAAACACCCAACATCTTAGCAATGTGTGTACTCTCAAACTTGACCTATCGACCTACTTGTTAAAATAATGAAAATTATACAAATGTACCCATCCTTATCTTACCCGTACAATTTTTGTTACATCACAAAATACGTTTTAGTATTTTTTAACAAAAACCACCTTTCCTCCACCCAATCCGTCCGTAAAACAGTAAACCTAAATACCAAGACGAGTGTATGCCAATCCCTTAAAAGGGAAAACATTTTTTATAATTAACGTATCGTATATAAAACCCCATTTATTATTTTCTTTTTTTTTCGAATATAGCAGGTGTGTTGCAACGACATTCCGATTCACTTTTTTTAAATCCTTACTATGCTTTGGGTAATAAATACTCGCCATTTTAGGATTATTATAGTATTTTGCGCTCATGCTTAAACACTCATCATCCTTTCACGTTCAAAAAAAAAACCTTTCCGTTTTATTTGTGTGTGTGTACATGACCGTCATGTTTTAAAGATTTTCCTTTTTCGATACAAACCATCGTATGCGGAATTGAGATGAGAGAGAGAGAGAGAGAGAGTAACGTGTAAGGATAAAAAAAACCTGTCCTGTTGTGTATCTGTAGTCTCATGACATACTGACAATGAGACGAGAGAAGAGATTCTTTTTTTTTTCATTGTTGTTGAAGGAGAGAGAACGATGATCCGATGGTGTTGTTGTGTGTGTGCGAAAACGTACACACGGAAATGTTAAAATTTGAACGTGAATTTTGCGTTATTATTATGATCGAAAAGGGAAATATATGATCAACAAGTCTGTTCGGTTCGCTGTTGCTGCAACACAGAATTTTTTTTTTATACATATCAAAATATAATATTCAAATGTGCTGTTTGTGGTGGTCATCGGTCCAATAGCGTAAACGCGTCACTCTTCTTTGGTGGGTATTTGTCGCTCTTCGGTGGTGGTGCGGCTGGTTTAGCAATGTGGTTATCTTGGTGGTGTTTGGCAAGCCAAGCATGTTATTAACAGTTTCGCTTTACACCACCGCGTAATATCACGAGTTATAATGCAACCACCCCGGCGACAATGTGTGTGGATTGGATGCACTGATGCACACATACGCGAGAAGGCGAATTATTAAACGGTTTAGTCGTATGTATTTTTTTCGAACCATACTTACTTGTTTGGTTATACTAAATTGGAGTGGATAGCCAGCCAGCACATTCTCTTCAGATCATCATCGTTTATTACAAAACACACACATATAATGGTTCGATCAGTGACCACCACCATTATGGTACACCGTATCATATGCATGCGTTTTTTAATATTTTAAAACGCCAGTGAACGTAAATATACGCAAACAACTTGGTCTCTTGAACTTTTTTTTTTCATTATTGTTGCTTCTTTCAACAACCAACCGACCGACCGACCGACCGTTTCGTTGCTTCTTCCCTTTTTGAAGATCAGTGCCAATTCGACTTTTTTGGCAGAGAGACCCAAGCACTTCAGCGTGTCTCTCTGTCTCGTTGTTGTTTTTCCATTGTTTAAGAGTAAGCGACTCTCTTCTATCCACAATGTGACTCGTTTTCTTGGTTCTTTTTTTTAAACATGCCTTCCTTGACTCGTTGGTTTTTGTGAGAAAAGAAGAGGTCTTACGGGTTTTTTTTCTGTTCGCGTGTGTTGTTTGGTAGTGTTTTTATTTAAAATCCGCACACGAATAAGAAAGTTCAGAGAGAGAAAGAGAGAGAGAGAGAGATCCTCTTCCCGAAGAAAACAAAATTGATATAGAATCTGTTTACTACCCGGTAGTTCTGTGTGTGGAATGTTTGCTGTCTCGTACCTGACCATGGTCTGAAGCGTGAGAAGAGAAATTAATCGGGCGAGGGTCACCATAAAACCGCGTAGAGTTTAAATGAGCATTATTAAACGTAACAGCATTTATTCCGTGTCTTTGTTCGTTTTTAATACACACTCGCTCACGTCAAAACAACAATCTCAGATTTCCATATCGAAAATTTATACGTAGCACAACTGGGCATATCGACGAGATGATACGTAACGGGAAATTTACACATCGTGATTGGAACTCCAGTTCTAAAAACAGTGTGGGTGGTGGTGGTGTGATTTAAAAAAAAAATGGTTTAACGGTTTCTGTGTTTATTACACCTGTCCACGTGTGTACGTGTCCAGTAAACCGGACACAATAAGATCACAACCATGTGATACAAAACAATAATCATCATTGTTTTTAAAACAAGTGCCATAAAAAAAATTGAAAACCAGAGCATCTCAAATATATAGTTTAATCATTAAATTCTGTTGTCATTCGAGTCTGATTTTGTTTACGCTTTTAAATAATTATTTTTCGCCAAAAAAAAAGAAAACAAGACAGCCAATAAAAACTACGAAGATGGGGAAACTATCAGTTGTAAGTTCACTAATTTTTTTTTATAAATTACTCGCATACTTAAAACCATAAACCACAAAGAAATAAAAGTCATGTTTCGAAAGTTTATTTAAAAACCCGTGGGTGTGTGTTTCAGCAAACCATCCCAGTATTACGAGTATATAATTCATATTATCGCTATATAACCAGTTGTATAACGCGTGGGCGTGATTTATGGTCAGAACAACGAGTCTTTCATTATGTTTTTCGTCTGTTTCTAAATTAAACGATTTGAGTAAATTAATACCGGCACACGCACATACGAATTAGGAACCAACAAATAATATTTTTAACTGGGGGGATTAAAATAAAAGCCTAATTTGTTATGGTTTTTTTTAGTAAACAGGTGTAAAAAAAGCACCAGGTTATCGTAATCCTTAGTGACTTGCTTTATTACAGGAATGCGTAGCCCATACTTGAAATTGCCTGATCTGATGTATATGTCATGAAGATTATTCTTTTAAACTTGTTCATGAGGAATGACCATATCGGAGTTTACTTACACGTTAAAATAACGCTTGTTTGTCGCGTTCACACATTGCTTGCATATAAAACTCATATAATCTTTACACATTTACACATATTTGTTGTAACATCCACAATTCACCTTTCAGAGATTACACAAAAAGTCTCTCCGTATGAACCAATGTCTCATGTTGTTCTTTCTTATGTCAAACCACCATTAACAGTTTTTTTTATTAGGAACATGTAAGCAGAAATCTTCACATAAACTCAACAACGTGTAACAAATTAATCTTTGATTTATATGAAAGTCCTACATAATATGTCACAGTGGCTAAACTTCCGTGGTTTAGGGACCTTGTTGACAAATTGTGTAAAATTCATCCAAAAAAAAAAATGGCCAGTGTCTCCACCATCCGCCTTAGCCCCTGTCATTGTCACGCATGTGCCCTTTTTTTAGGCGAAAAGTTGAAAGGTGGAAATAATTATGTCATTGACTTGACTAATTAAAACATAATATGTCACAGTGGCTAAACTTCCGTGGTTTAGGGACCTTGTTGACAAATTGTGTAAAATTCATCCAAAAATATATATTTTTTAAATTACAAATAGATAAGTTTCCACTTAATTTATCGGAATTTAGCATACACTAAATACTTTTATTTAATTTATATGGAGAAAATTTATTTAAATGAAGAAAGTATCCCGTCCCCTCCAAAAAAATGGCCAGTGTCTCCACCATCCGCCTTAGCCCCTGTCATTGTCACGCATGTGCCCTTTTTTTAGGCGAAAAGTTGAAAGGTGGAAATAATTATGTCATTGACTTGACTAATTAAAAAGACGGGTTAACAAATGCCCAACCTTACGAAATTATATGCATTATTTTAATTTCTAATCTAAACGTATTTAAGACAATGAGCTCACATTAATACGTGTTTTCTAATAATTTGATTTTTTTTTGAGATCATGTTAATTTAGAAAAAGTAAAGTCATAATAATTTGTACGGACAAAATCCTTTATTCGTTGTTTTCTTTATTTGAAGTTGTAACCTAACATTTCAACAATAAATCATTCGTACATGCATGCAGCTTTTACAAAACATTTAATTATCGCTATAAGTACCTCTATTCCCAACTCCACTACGTACAATCACAGAACAAAAAGAAAAACGATAATACTAATTTCACCAACTTCTTCTTCCACTCTACAGATCTACAACAACATCCGGCAAGCGATAAAATCCGCCCTCCCTCTATCCGACGGTCCTCAGCAGCAACCACCTCCAGGAGGAGGAGTAGGAGTAGGAGCCTCCCCCCACCACCACCCATTTTCATTCCACAATCTTAAACTCCCTAAATTCCCTTTCCACACCCACCCCGCCCAGAACCTACAAGAATCACAGCGCCCCCGCCTCCCCCAACAATTCAGAAACGTACTCGTATCCGTTCAAGCCCGGATATCCTCAGCAGCCTCCAGGTGCTACGAGTCATCATCGCCAAGGTTCAGCAATTTCGTGGAGAGGTCCCGCTCCGCTATCACTGGGTTAGCGAGGAGGATCGTGACGAGTTACAGTAACAACATGGCTCCAGCACCACACCACCATGATGATGGAGGTGATAACAGGAGTGGGAGTCACAGTGGGATCGGGACTGGGTTGTGTGGTTGTCTCGGTGGACTGATTCGTGGGGCGGGGATGGATACAGGTGGGCCAGTGGAGATCATGGTCGTTGGGAGTGCGGGTGGGGGAGGGAAGATGAACGGGAGTGCTGGGACGAACGGGACGAGCGGTCATGTTGGAGGAGGATCTACTAGCTGTCTCGTTGTGACCACACCACCTGATGAGATCAATAGGGAGGACTTGGAAGAAAAAATTCGCTGAGCTTGTCGTAAGTTACTGTCTTTTTTAAATAACATTTACTAATATCATGAAATTGTGTGGAACTGGATGATGAGTGATCTTCTTCGAGTTATTATTATATTTACTGACACGGATACACCGTGTCGTTATACCTTTTCAAGGTCAAGTGCACACAACCACACACCCGACCGACACGACTGCACTACACAAGCTACCGTACTATATTTTACGTACCATTCGTCCGTAATTACATATGCGCGTACATACATTTATTCGTTTGATTGACCCGATCATTTGATGGTCTGTATAGCAAACGTGTACAAAAAAAAAATGATAGAAACGAGTTTTCTTTCTTTCAAAACATCCGTACGTTCGAAATCATCATCATCATCATCATCAATCCTTTATTTTTATTCCATTTTATTATTGATGATGCTCTTGATTGATCGGCGCGATGCAGAAAAGACGCAGACGCTGCTGCTACTACTACTACTGCATCATCACCAGCAACCATCATTTCTGCACTTTTTTTTTCTCAACAACTCATATTATTTCACTTTTTTTTTCAACCAAACGTACGAACACTTTAATGAAAGAATTTACCCTTTAAAACTGATAATAACGAATGAACAAGAAGGATAAAAAAAAATTCAGTTCAGTGGGTGAATTTGATACGTTACACGATTACGCGAGCGAGTTTTTTTTATTATTATTATCATTCTTCTCTCGTCATTTTGTCGATAGGTTTTTTTTTTGTAAAACTCATTATCATTATGATATTTTTGACCATTCATGCTCATGTTTTGAGTTTCTGTATACGACAAAATCGAGGTTAATAACAAAGTGATGGTGATGGTATGTTTTGATGATGATCGTGACGAGTTGGTGAGTGCTTCTCTCAAGTATTCGCTTTTTTTAAAAATACATTTGATTTGTCTTGAATTCGTGTAATTTCCGTGTTATCTTTTTTTTTTGTGACGACAACGACATTATTGTCGCGGTGAAGAACAAATTGAATGGTGGAGTAAATCTTATTTTGTTTTTTTGGTGGTTTGAAATTATGGAGATAATATGTTCTGTTTGCGAAGAAGTCGATAAGTTTAATTTATGCGTTAAAGAAAAAGTACTTTATACGGTTGTGACAAACCGGTAGGTAAAGAGTGATGATGATAATGCTCGTGAGTGTATGATGAATAAATAGGAGGGTTTTTTTTACTTCAGTCATTAGATCCTTTATTCATCGTATCTTAAAATAATATCACGGTCAGAAGTCATGTGCTATAAAATCGAGTAGTGGTGCGATGAAGGATTCTTTACATTTGTGAATACAAATTACAAATGAATATTATGGATTTGTTAATGAAACCGTATAAGAGCAAATCATTTGTTTAAAAACTTTAAAAGGTTCCTGAAACTAAATGTGTCGAAAAAGAACACCTATAGGTTTTGCAAAACTGTACAAAATGACACACTCTACTCCGCATCGTCAACTTCCAAATTTAAAAACATAATTATCAATCGCAACAAATGA
>JAHZNF010001906.1:0-11474 GCA_027744215.1 Troglopedetes dispersus
AAAAAAATTGTGGCTGCTACATATTTGCCTCCTCTCCAAGTTCCGCTTTTTGCTCTATTATGTATACATAAGTTGAAGGGAACAAAGTAAAGTGCTCTGTTTTTTTTATTCTGGGTAATATAATCGAATAATAACGTAATATTTATGGCCTTCTGGCTTCACGCCGCGTGGTCGTTGGTCCTTCTTCTTTTAAGGAGATTCTTTTTTATGTGTTTTGAGATTTTTTTTGTGTGCAAGCTCAATTTATTCTGGTCATCACTCACTCCTTCACAAGAAGATATATATTTTTCGGAGTAGTTAAAGATTTTTGGTGATGATACCATTATTGTATACTTTGGAGAGATTTTTTTTTTCGCTGAACATGCCAAATTTCATTATTCAACTTTTTTTGTTGGAGTATCAATCTTTTTTTATTCAACTTCCATGTAGCTACTAATTCACCTACAAATTTTTATTTTATGCTCGAAAGCGAAATAAAAAATAAAATATTGCTTCTCTGATATGTCACAAGCAGGAGAATGAGGTTCATTCATGAATGCGAGAGGGAAAAATATATTTGTGTGGTGGTGGTGGTGGTTTAATGAGCGCGTGAATAAATATTAGTACAATTATTATTATTACATTTGTGGTGATATTACTCAACATTTTTTTATGCCATTTCTCCTTAACTGAAATTGGAAAAGTAATATTTTACATTTTCAATGTATTTTTCATCAAGATCCCAATTGCAAATGGGGTTCGGTAGTTGCTAATCTAAAAGTTTGATCAGGTTTGCAACCAACTGAACACAGGAATTTGTACATAAACACACACGTGTTTTTTGCTTCAAGTCCAAAATAAATATAAATTCGTCGAGAATCCTTTCTTGGAAAAAAATCCAAAGCTTGAAAAGAGAAAGATCATAATCGTAAAGTTTGAGTAGGATGGATTGATTGCTTTCGCTTATTTATTTTTTTTGCTTCATACCATTTTCTTCATCGATGGAATGCTCCTTTTAAAAAAATGTGATGTGATGATGATAAGTAAAGTTGAAGAGGAAAGTTTAGCCTTTTAAACCCTGAAGCTTTTACTTCGAGGATAAGAAGATACCCAACAAATTTTTATGATGGTTCCACTTTTTTTTACTCGGAGTGTTTTTTTCATTTTGGTTGGATACACTTTCATCGATAATTTTGTGTGCGAGCTACATACTTGCTTAGAATTTCTTCGGGACATTTGAAAAAAATACGGAATCCGGGAAATGTTCCTCTTGATTAAAAACTTCTCTCATGTGTGATGATACTAATACATTTCCCGGAGAAAATGGAAAACACCAGAAACTATATTCTATTAAGTTAAGTTGAAAAATAAATTTTTCTGAAAAAAATTGTTTCAGGATAGAATTTGGAAGAGTTGGTAATATGGCTTGAAGCCATCAAGAGTTAGTATTAGTGAAACAAGTTGGAAGATCATAATCAACTTGTCTTTTCGCAGTACTAAATTTTTTTCCAGAAACTGCTCAATCTTCTTGTAAGCTGGTGGGTGGATTAGCATAATAAAGTTTGGAACTTGGTGTGAAATATTTAGCAAAAGAGAGGAGAAAAAATGAACTGCTTAATATTTAGGTTGATATTTTTGGGTGGTCCGCCAAATTGTTATTGGGGATGGCCTTATTTGCAAAATTGCACAATATAATGAAAATTAGAGTTCGGAGGTTTCAGGGTAAAAAATAATAATAAATGGAGCAGACCTCCATGATATCTCTAGCTCGCAGCAGGCACCTTAATTGGAAGTGCTTTCCTCAAAGTGATATGATCAAGCCTGACGTCATTTACAAAATAAGTTGAGATAATAGTCGTAAAAAATTTAAAGATGATATACCTAATTATGATGCCCAAGTCAGATATTCAGGAATGCCGAATGGTTGACAATCTCGCCTAAGCAGCACATAAAGGGAAATTACGAAAGCACCTGGTTTATATTTTTTATTTGCGTTGATCCTCCTTTATTAGAGATCCCAATTCGAGAAGTTTTTCCATCTTTTTTTTTCTTATCGTTGTAGGCGTTTATTTTACGAGCACTAAAATATTTCGTTTTCTGATGTCCGACAAAATGAAATAGAGGAAAAATACTCACAATAAACAAAGTAGAACATATGCGAAAGCGTTCCTTCGAAACTGGTGCGAGTGTAAACGATCATGTTTTTTATTATATTTCTTGATCGCACACGACTTTTCGTGTTGATTTGTTGCAGTGGGCATTTTTTATGTTATTGTAAATTGTATATAGGTATTTTCTCTTTTTTTAGAACGTATTTTTCTAGCTGACTGAAAAAAAGAGAAGAAATTTTATTTTGCTTATCAGAGTGATGATGATAATGAGATGACGATGAAAATTTTTTTTTTCAAGGTATCGAAATAACCAGACGCACGAGCCCCTTTTATGTTATATTTTATTATTTGAAGAAAGTCATGTGTACAACCAATGGCTCACCTTTTCTTAAAACTAAACGGATGCAATTCCATTTCGTTAAGGTAAAAGTCACTAAAAAAGGCGAAAAAGGAATCAAGTTATATTAAATTTTTTAATATATGTACTACTTTTTCCTCGCTCTCTCAACTCGTCGTCATATCCATCGTGCATCTTTGTAGGTAACCTGCGTGTGTGTGATCGTTTTTACATATACCTCTCCTTAAAAGTTTTTACAACTGTCTGTCAAGCAAGACTCTCTTTTTTTTCAAGAAAAAAATATTGTTTGATTAAAACCCTCCTCAACTACAACATATAATATTATATGAGGTTATCACTCGGGCAATATACATGTGTCTGTAATTTTTTAAGGTAAAAAAAGAGTTTAAAGGATGATTTTGATGGATGGGTGAACGAAGTATGAGCATAATACATACATACGTACCTGTTTGTTTTTCTATGACTCATATATTTCTTTTTCATGAAACGCATCATTTTTAGTTTTACAAGTTTTCCTCTAAATGTTTGTAAAACGTAGCAGTCATAAAAATATTTGAGGGAAGTGGACGTGATGAGGAAGTTTAAGTATTTAAAAAAAGACTCCCAATAAATCTTCTGACTTGATGAAATTTTTCACCAAGCTTACCATGTGTCCATACTGAAAAGAGAAGGAATGGGTTCATTTCCTTAATATTTTTTATTATGAGTCCTTTGACTTCTCTCCACCAACTTCTTTTCTCCACCTACGACGAGTGACCCACAACTGTGTACCGACAACAGCACCACAAAAATCTCAGAATTTTTCGCTTCACCTTCCTTTGAAAGAAAGGGGTGAAGCGGGTAGTACAGTTTTTATGGAACAAAAAAACTAAAGTACACACACACAATTTTGGAAAGTGGGATACTTAAAAGTGAACAACTACATTAGAAAAAAATTGTAGTAATAAAACAGACGGATGATATCCCTTCCTTGTTTGTGGAGATAACTGTGGAGATTACTTGGGTGCGGCCCTCTGTTTTTTAAAGTAATACATACATTGTTTTCGGCTGTAAATGGGCCGTTGTTTGTTTTTTATATCAGCGTTTCCTAGTAAAAAACGGAGACAGGTAAGGTTCTCAAAGAACCCGTGAAGATCTCATCTTCCAAATGAAAGCTCATTTTCATCTCCAAAAAAAACTGCTTTTTAAGTAGGTGTACAATTCCCCAGGAATATATGAAAAACACACATGAAAATGAAGGGATATCTCTTATCCTCTTCTGTGCCGTGCCTCCTCCTCCTCTATTCCTGCTGGTCGGCAAAACTTCACTCAGCTTTAGCTTTGAAATAGGGAACAAGGGGGTTGTACTCATTTATTGATGTGTAGTGGAGAAAAAAGGATAAGCTTAACAAGACTGTTTGTTTTTTTTCCTGACTGGAAGATTTGAAACGGAAAATACACAGAATTAATTTTCCCGAGTTAAGTGGAATTAGTGATATTATATCTATTTTTTGTTCGAGGAACACAAATGTCTTTCGTGTGCTGTACTGTGCCGGTGAAATAAATGTATCGTTTGGTTACCATTTTCATGGATGGATGTGAGGGTGGGCTTGACCTGATGAAATGTGAAACGTTTTGAACGAGGGAAATAATATATGTTCCATTATTCCGCTTCGGAAGATAGGCAAAGAAGAAACAAAAAATAAAAAAGGGCTCCACAAAAAGATAAGTAGGGACTGACTAGATTAATAAAAAATAAGTAAACAGCTGAAGCTAAACGACTTGGTAGGTAACAAACAAGATAAGTACTTATTTGTTTTTTAAGTAAGGGTGAATTTATCAACCCTTTTTTACAGTTCAACCAACTAATTTTCCAATCTCGAATGACACAACTGAGAAGGAAAAAAGTTTTTTTTTTTGAGATTTAGAAAACAAAGGTTTTTTTGTTAACCAAAATTGTATGTTTTTTGTTTCAAGAGAGAAAACAAGGAAAGGGTTCGTCAGCTCCAAAAAATATATAAAAAAAAGAAAGAAAGAAGATATATATTTCTGTGTATTTTCCGTTTCAAATCTTCCAGTCAGGAAAAAAAACAAACAGTCTTGTTAAGCTTATCCTTTTAAAAAAAGAAAGAAAGAAGATATATATTTCTGTGTTTTGAAGGTAACAGGTTCAAATTGGACACAAACTGCATATTTATTGCATCCTTTGAGGTTGACTCAATGCACACACATTGGGCTACGAACAGGGTCTGCATTTTTACGAGTATTTTATTAAAATCTTATTGGTTTCCCTGTCAAAGTCGCGTCGTTTCAAGATGGAAGCATCCAATACTCAGAGTAATGAGCAGAAGACGAGAACATTTTACGGAGATCTGTTCACTTCATTGTTATTTAAACGATTGTTAAGACCAAATAGGAAACCAGTAATAATCATAATAAGCCTTTTTCTCCTTTTTTATTTATTTTAATACTTTCTCAACTTTGCATTTTGCTTTTCGAAAAAAAAGTGAAGTGTGTGTAGTGAAACAAAAAAACCAAAGTAAATGTATGGACGTGTGTACATGCAGATTTCGTGGTCAAGCATAAGAGCGCAAATTGTTGCATCAAAAATCAAGTAGTGTATTTATTATGCAAGGTTTCCTAGTCACAGACGTTTTTAAGACGACATCTTGTGTGCATTTAACACTAGGTCCCCGGTGTACACGGAGCAGGTTCGCGTATTCTAACTTAATTGAAAAGTGTTCTATCTAAGGATTTATTATTTAAAGCTGACTTTAGGTGACCAGAATTAAATAAATTTTTAAAATAAAATGGAAATAAGTAGCACTCCAAAATAATATTTTTTTAAAAAAAAAAGAACGATTGTTTCAATCTTTCATTGTTCACTTCAGTGTTTTTTTCGCATGTTTTTTTTGCCCGGTCCGTAAAATGAACCAGTCAAGCTTGTTGGGTAGGAATGACAGTGGGTTCTTTAAAAAAAAAGATGATCAAGTATGAAAAATTCAATTTGGAGTTTTGAAAATAACAATAAAAATATAAAATGTAATTTTGTTGTTGGTGTGTGTGTGCGTCCACTTTTGTGTACGAATTGGATTTTTATTTTGGATAATAAATGTAGCGGGTGGGCGCAAAAATTACATTGTCCTGAATACATTTCTCTTGGTTTGAACTTGAGCAAAAATAAATGATGGTACATGTTAACCCACTTGGGCATTATTTTGGATAATAAATGTAGCGGGTGGGCGCAAAAATTACATTGTCCTGAATACATTTCTCTTGGTTTGAACTTGAGCAAAAATAAATGATGGTACATACATGTTAACCCACTTGGGCAATAATTTACAGGCACTCACTGTCAATGTCAAGACCTCAACATTGAGAAAAAATAATAAAGTGAGTTGCAGGAATGTGAACAGAAATATTGTGGTCATTCCTATTCTACAGGTGGAAACGAGTGTTGAATGAATGCATAATTTGTATATTTTGTGAAGGTATGCATGCACGATATTTTATTTTCTCACTTGGTGCACCTTTCTTCTTCTCAGATGCAATTTAACTATGTACTTTATAAATAGGAGCAGGTCCACCCAGGAGGAAGCTGAGAATGCAAAATGGATCTGGGATGACCACCAATCATCTTGAAAGTAATGATTATGATGATAGTTATTATTATTTTTATTGTGGTTATTTGTGATTCTCCCCTGATAAGTGGTTATTCTTTGTGCATATGTGTGTGAAAATATAGTAGCGAGGAAGTTGGTAGTAAATTGTGATGTCGACACTAAAAATGAGAAATAGAAAAAACTGGTAGTCAGTTAATGAGCGAGTAAAGTGGTTTAAAAAATACCTTTCACAGTTTATGAAGCAGTAGCTGGATTTCAACGCCATTGAGCTTTAATCAGTCCAACTTTGAGATGATTTGAGGAACAGATAGGTTGTGATCGTTTTTTAGAGCGAGTCGATTTGTGAGGGTTGCTCATAAGTCACAATACAAGATTTTTTCGAGGAGTGGCCACAAAATGACAAAAATTAATGTAATTATTCAGGCATTCATATTTACACATTATTTTGTCGTAAAAAATTTTTTTCATGCAATACGGATTCTATCGTCAGAAAATCTGATTAAAGTGCCTCGTACTTTAAAAAAAATTAACTTTTCATCGCCGAACTAAACACTTTCACCACTACTGACGTCCCATCCCAAACAAATGGTATTTTGATAAGCAAACCTGTCCCCACAAATCTGCATTCCTACATCATCCTACAAGGCAACGCGAATGCTGAATACCTGACGCCTATAATTTTAATTTCTACCAGAGAAATTCGATCCAGCTTTAATTGCTATGATTCCCCCGACAAAAATCATAATTGCCACTGAAGCAGTCCCCCGTCTCGTCGCCACCAATTAAAAACATTGAAAAACAAATACTGAGACATCCTCCCGTTTAGTTTCTACATACATATATCCAAATTGTCCGTTTCACGAAAGTAACAAAAGAGTTATTTTGTTTCGAGACAAGGTGAAGAGGTTGAAAAACAAACAAACAAGAAACTTTTCTCGAAAGTTACATTAGAACGATCCGAAAACAATGCATAAATTAAAGTATAATTCTATTATGTTGTTGCGTTAGATTGGACCAAAAAAGGTAATCATAATAACATGGTATCCTCTTCCCAAAAGATAATTTTCCTCCTTTCTACTATACTCATCCTCTTTGGTTGTGCAACAAAAAAAGAGAAACGGAGCTCCTTCACAGTAGCTGCTCTGGGGAAGTTTTAAATAACAAACATGAAATGTGTATAATTATAGGTTGCAATTTAATACAATCTTTTCTTTTCTTCTTAAGATATTTATCCTCTGACATGTAAATGAGCTGAAGAAAAAAATTGTACATATGAGAAAGAGAAAAAAAGTTGCAAGTTTCTGGTGATTATCTATCATGTGTGCATTGTGTAACATTTGTACACGCTACTTAGTATCTTATCTGAACAAGACAATGATGTAATGCCACTTACGTGTGCACATAACAACAGAATGGAATGCATATATATTTTTTATTATTATCATCGAAGATGAGTGTGTAAACCCGTTCTAATTAAATCATTGCCGGAGTGAGCAGAAGCGCAACAGATGTGTGTCCACAATAACCATTCCTTTCTCCTCTGGGATGTATTATTATAGATGCATTTTTATATGTGGTCAATTTTTTTATTCTTGTTTAATACCTCAACAAAAATTTCTTGTGTTCAGAATTCAGATAACAACCTTATTAATGAATTTGATATGGTTGCGAAAAAAAAGAAATTAATGTTTGGATTTTGCCAAGCATAAAAAACAAAACAAAAATGCAAATTGCTCCGTTGTTGATCATCATCAAATCCACTTATCCTTTGGTTGTGTGCATAAATAAGTAAATACACAAGTATTTATGTGTGTACCATTTGCTGGCAAAACCATGATGGAGCACCCTGTGGAAGAAAATGACTTGTTGACTGCTTTATGAGACATCAAAGTAGGCTTTTCTCTCTCGTGTGTCAAGAATGAAGCAAGAATGGACCATGCATCAACCCGATTATATTTATAGCTTGCTTTACTTTGTGTTTGGTAATAATAATGAGTGATGGCGATGATGATAGTGCGATGATGGTCGTTTAATTTATTAAAGATTTTTTGCCTTCAATGAGCTCTTCAACTCGTCATGAGTTGCCCGTGATGATGATAAAAATAATCATCGCGTCCATTACTACTACCCAGATATTTTTTTTTCATAAAAAAAGGTTAGGTTAGGACAGGACAATGACCTGCTGAAAGCAAAAAAAAATTACTGTTGATGAAAAGATTTATTCGGGCATTGAATCAAAATTGATAATGGGTTTCGTGTAAACGATGCAGGTTAATGGACACAAATGAAGTTTCAGGAAGAAAAAAAAATATGAGACCAAAAAATTTTTGCTCTGCTTTATTCTATGTACATTGGGTAAAGATTGGGTAAACACGAGAAAATTTTTAAGAAATGATGATTACGGTAAAAATGCTCCAATCTTGCCTTTTGATACTTTTTGCTCATTAAATATGTATGAAAATGGTTAATATCATGTTATGATTATGATTGTTCCCTCAGGTGGTTTTACACCAAAGTTCTATAATATATTTTTACAACAAGAAACATTCCCATAATATTTAATTGCAGAAAAGGTGCAATGATTAGGGCTCATGGTCATTATTTCTGATATGTAACAATGATTCATTAGAATTTCAAGGAAGAAGTAAGAAAGAAAGAAAGAAAGAAAGGGTGAAAATCTGAATAATTAATGAGCACAGAATAAACAAAAATACACAACATATTTTAAAATATAATTCTGCAACTTCTTTTTTGCATTATTACATAAGTCCAACATATTTTCGTTTCATGATGATAACCTTGCAAAACTATACACCGGAACAGTTACTACAAGCTTGCATAAGACATTTTCTAATGAGTGAGTCTTGAGTGTGTATGTGTGTGGCTCAATCTTGATAGCGTGCTTATTTTCTAATATACATAATTATGCACCAAGGGTTATGTGCTAACACAATGGACCACATAAGGTGCAATCTTCCTGTGCGGAGATCTGCATGACTGCAACAATTTGAAAAGAAGTGTGGCCCATTCCACAATCGCATGCAAATAAAAAAAGATAATCAAGGCAGAGAAGTCTGGGGTGACCAAAATGAGAAAAGTGTCGAGTGCAGTTTGGTTGGATACATTTCGGGATATGGTCATCATCAAGATAAGGTGGACACAATGCAATGCCCATTCCTTTCATCCACTTGAGAAAACAAGCATTAGCACTTTATCTGCAGATTTGAGACAAGCACCGTTGTCATCGTCCTCTAAGCAGCTTTCATTACGCTCCTTGGAATTATTGTGGCAAGACATTAAGACAGTCTTCTCTGGTACGGTACACGAGCCATCTTATCAGCAAGAAAAGCAACAAGAAAAATATGTGAGTCAAGTTCAACGATGAAAGAAATTGATTAATAAAAGTGATAATAATAACGGGGAAGATGAGAAGGATGAGTACTTTGTACGTTGTACAAAATGGCAGATGGAAATGAAACCACCACTAATTTTTTGTGTGTCCACAATGCAGTGAAAAGGGTGGAGGAACCTTGATGAAAAGAGGAAGAGCACATGTACATATGTATTATACATATATAATTTCTGGCACAAGTTTTGCAAAAAAAATATGTAGCCTTGCATAAGTTCAAGAGACGATCACCATTTTCTCCGATAATTTCAACAAGATAAGACTCTGAGGAGAAAAGAAGTGGTCATTAAGTTACGGGACTCTTTTCTCCTTAATGATCATGGCAGTCACTGTTTTGATTTGAAGATGCATACTAAAAAGAAGAAGAGCGGGCATTACCGTAATAATAAGTATTCACCAGGTAAATGTAAATGAATCTGCTTAGCATTCGAGAAAATTTGTGAGGGCAGATTTTGAAAAGCTTTTTTCTTTCTACGTGGCTCGCTGATGACGAAATGATGATAAGCCCGTAAATATATTTATAGCCGGAGAGTTGAAGCCACCCCTTCGTCAACTCATCCCCATCCACTCAACCATAATCATCGTAATAATCTCTTGTAATACTGTCATCAGCCAGGCTCATTTATATTTACATGAATAGCTCTCATCATCCTCCTCGTCATTATCATCATCATCCTCTGTGAATGGAAAAGTGCGGAGCAGAGGAGGAAGATGTGGAGAGAAAATGAGTTTTTACGAGCTGCAATTTGTAGACACTTTGTATGCAAAACTGTTTTTGTGTAAGGTTTGTCCTGAATATCATCACATATTACAATGCTAGTTGTGTCTTTTTTATTCCTCGCTCTCCTTCTTTCCGGACGTATTATAATATCTCTTCTCTGATAAGGCATATAATTGTGTGGCCACACTGTGTGCACATAGGTTTTGACATGTGGTTTCTTTTTTTCCTCAACTCATTTGTTAAGGAGAAGAAGATGAGTTTCTTCATTTGGAGCAAAAATAAATATGGATTTACTTCGCACAGAACGTTAACTAAGGTTGACGTGTGGCTGCGAGCCTGCTGTTTACCTTGTCTTCAATAATTTTCGTATGCAAAAACTTGTAATCTCATTTCTTTTTCTCGTGCTTATCAATGACAAGATCAGCAAACACCGCCCAGTGGAACAAAATTACTCCTTTTTTGGACCTGCTACGGTGTGTCCACAGAAGAGCGCGATGTGTGGTTATTTGTTTATGTAAATATTTTTTAGAGCGAAAAAAAATTTGTGTGTTAAAGAACATCTATGATGATGATGATGATGATGATTATCAGGGAAATGTGATGGTCCGCTTTTCTTTGAAAAAAATATGTATTCTCCGTTACAATTTTCTTGAGCTAGAATGAAGCTTTTTGTATTAATGATGATCCTATTTTTGTGTTGTGATCATAATATTTTTCTTTGCGTTATTGTTGGCCTGAAAAAAATTATCGTTTTTATTAATCACCACCACCATTGATGATTTGATGATGATAACAGACTTGTGGTCACTCATTTTCTGATCCTTGGTCAGGTGATGCCCATCAGGAAGAAATCTGCGCACATGACTTGCCACATTTTTCATGATGAATTACCATGCGCATCATTCATCGTTTTTTTTGCCAGAGAGGAAATCCTTTAATAAAAAAATATGTTTAGAAGAACCCACGAAGAAAGAGTTTTTTTCGCTCCGGGTAAAAAAAATTTGATAAGTCGTTTGCATACAATAGCCCAATAATTATTCCTAATCGCCAATCATAATCAGAGAGAGAATGAATGTGTTCAAAAAAATATTTGAGTGAGTATGTGTGACAGTCCGAATTTTCGTGGCTCCACGAACTCGTTCACCAAAGATAATAAGTGTTAAGCAGAAGAGCAGAAAAAATGGGCTCTCAAAAGCCATCAATGATTGCTTCAGCACAACTCCATTATTATTTGTTACTTGAAAAGGTGACGCTGCTTTTGACCTGTGAAAAAACCGTAAAAGCTGGTGGTGGT
>JAHZNF010001907.1:2216-16973 GCA_027744215.1 Troglopedetes dispersus
TAAAATATGTACCAGGAATAGTACGAACTCAAGGAACTTTTTTATTTCCAGAGCTATCCACTACTACAAGTCAAGAGTTTACATCTTGAATTGTTGCTTCCCTTCAATCTCATGCATCCAGAATGAGTAACACAAATGCAGGTATGCTTTTTACGGTGGTTTTATCTTGTAGTTTTGCAACTTAATATGATTCGAGCGCTTCCAAAATGTAACGAGTTCAAACCTTAATGCATGTTGTGTGAGAATTTGTGAAATTAGGGAAAGCTTGTTGTGCTCTAAGAATTCGAGAGGACTGAATAAAGTATTTTTGTTTTCGAAATTTGATATGCGGAAGTCGATTTGAGTTGCACGCAGTTCATCCCAAAATTAATAGTGTTTCCCTAGCTATTACTTTTATTAAATGAGCCCTCGTGTAGTTGATACTGTTCGAATTTGAAAAGTAACACTAATTTTTCCAATATGGTAACCATGAAGTGAGGTTACTTGAAGCCACCACAGGGAAAAAAGTTTAATTTTACTCCAATGAACTCTGTTCACATTACATATTTATGTAGGTTTACACGCGCTCTCCCCCGTCTCCTTTTGTGTTTTCACAATGTCGTGTAATATGGTGTGCCTGGTTGTGACATGACCTAATCTAATTCATCATCACGAGACGAGACGAGACTAGAAAAGAATGTAATCAGTATCATCATCAATATCAACATGAACAAGTGAGCAGGGTGAGCGGGAGCGACGTCTTCTCCCACGGGAGTCAAAGAAACTCTCAAATTCCCATTGACAACATCAAATACATATTTTACATGGATGATTGAATGCTGATCAGGAAAGATGGATATTCGGGGAAACAAATCAATGAGATTTTATGAATGGGTTTTGCTCCCCTCTCTATAAATAATACATTCTGTCTGTTGTTCCCTGCTTCTGGTGTAAAAAAAGGCCACATATGACATAAATACGAAAACTTTGCAACTCCAAGACCAGCTTCTGGAAATACATAGAAGGTTACATAAAGTGTACATTTTTACAAAAATATGAAACTACAACCACTATAAAATTATATTATGCTGAATAGAAAGTTAGGGAAACATGTTCCTGCCAAGGACACTTATTTACCCGAAATTTTTAAGAAAGTACCTATGTAAGTGAAATAAAAAGTTGCCTTCTAAATTTCCTCGTTTGCAAACTACATGCATACATGATGTGAGCAGTTGAGAGACCATTAAGTCTCTGTGATTATACATGAGAATTTATTGAAGATTTTTTTTCATGAACACTATACAGAAGATTTCCAGAGAGCGGAGGCGACAAAGCATACAAAAAACGGGTTGAATATGAGCATTATGCCGAATGAGTATCGTACGTTTTTTTTCAGTGTTTTGTTGAGACTTATTTTTCTTCCTTTTTTCCTGGTTCATTTCATTCATGGTGATGATAATGACGGTCTCTGTTGCTGTATATTTTAGATGATGAATAACGTAACTCCAAGGCCCATAATTCTGTGCGAGTCATAAGGAAGCTCTTAATTTCTCGGTTGCCTGCCCTCCGCTTTCTCGTTTTTACATAATAACAAAAAACAAGGACTACTACTTCTATTACCCGGGTTCGGTCGGGGTTTATTTTTACTTCTACTGCTGCTGCTGGCGGCTCGCATTGTGAATGCGTTTGCACACGGAGCTAAAAACCCCTCCGAAAAATATGCTGTCCCTAATGTGCCACAAATCCCAATCAGATTCAACTTACCTCAAGGGACCAAAAGAACATTGTACTGGGAATTGAAACCACATGATATTACAACAATTCGTGTAAAAAATCTAAGTACGTAGAGGAAATGAACATGAAATTTTCGGCTGCTTTTATTTCTTCCATGCTTTTCCTGTTCAGTATCGTCGACATCATCAAGTATTTCTATTTTTATACAGATGTGTTCTCTGCGTTGATTCAGGCTTATAATGTTACTACTTACAATTTAGCTGCGTCTGTACAATAAACTTTAAATGTAGGGATTGCAACAACGAAATTATGGGCATTGTTCGTTATATACATCTAGACATGAAGACATTTGTAACAAATTTATAGCAATTACTTTTGCAAGCGTTTCAAAGAGCATCAATTTTTAAAAAACGAATATTCGGTGTTAGTTATTATTAACATAAAACATAATAATAATAATAAATAAATAAGTATTGGAGATTTTCCATATAATAGGAATCCCTATAGCATCAGTTGAGTGAGACCGACCGCCTGTATATGATTTGAGATTAGCAGGAAGTTCCCTTTGTCAAAGTTTTGTTTGTTTGCATATCCATATGTCTTATTTTCCACTTGACCGGTTTTTTGCGTGAAGGCTCACTCATGATTTTCAACAAATCAACTTACCTACTTACATTGTTGACATTTGAAGACTACTTGAAGATTTGTAGGTAACAGAAGATTACCTCAGCTCTATGGCTTTTCACACGTTCCAAGTGAACAAATAAATACAAACGAGATAAGATTACAGTAAACAATACCCGCAGTGTTGGGCCGGCATTTTACAATGTCAGAGCTGTTGCCTGCTACCATTGCAACGTTGGGCATTCTCCCTTTCCCCCATTTTTCCATGCATGAAGGGTCACTTCAGGATTTGAATAAGGAATTGAATAAACTATTGAAGAGGGATTTACATGAAATTTGTAAGGATACTTACAATCATGGGAAGAGAGTGAGAGAGAGCCCACAGAACAGAATCTTATATAAAAATTGTGTTAGCCTTCACAGTTGACCTTTAGCACTATGGCTTTAAGGTCTCATGCGTAAGCAGGTTAAAACGAGAATGTAGACAAACACATGCATAATACATAAGTTTCTAGGTTTCATCAGCATTAATATAATAGAGTATCATTTCAGCATTGAGCTGCACTTTCAGAACGAAAAATTGTCAGAATTTCTAATACCCACAGCATTAAAGTATAAATCGTTACAATGTTGTTTCTAGCAGATTCAGTAAATTTCCTACGAAACTCGAAACATAGTTGTGTTATGCTACGACATATGCGTTAGTTGACTGTCACTCGTATTATAAACTGCGGAACCATAAAAACATAATGCCATTCTCAGAAGTGAAGGGTCAAAGGGAATGGGACAGTACGAGCAAAAGAAGAGGCAATGGAGACTGTATAGTTTGAAGGTGGAATTGCCAAAGAAGTGTGTTCAAAGGTAGCCTGTCCTAACTTTACCTTTGACTCGTTCTTTTCAACATTTTTTTATATTTCAAATACACAATCAAGAACCAATCCTATATGGAAAAAGGGAAAGGTTTGTGCTTTAAGACTCCCCAGTGAGATTTTTGGGTTTCGGGACAGTTGTCGAACGCTGTAGGAGGGCTATCACACCGAACCTTTGTTCTTTTCCGGCAACAACAAAAAAAGTGATCGAAAAAATATAAAAGTATGCACCCGCATAACCTTTGTCAACCACAAAGACCATGTATTCAATAGAGTCAATTATATTACTGTTTTACATTATACACAACAATATCGAACAGACGACGTACCTCTTTTTCCCTTTTTGAGTGTTGACCTGTCATTTTTACTTATTACTCATTCTTATTTTGTCTAACTGCTGCTCTTCCTTCTTTTGTAGTGCGCCTGTTCATCCAACATGTGGACACATTAAAGGAAACATCTCCCAGAGAAACATACGTGTGGTGAAGTCACCATCATGATTACGTAATGATAGTGATTACACATGGTTTACATAACTAACTTGGTGTGGTGCGGCTGACTAACTGGCAGTGCCCTAAGGTTCATTGATAGCTTATCAAATGGATTGTCATAATATATATAATGGCAAACATGTCTTCCACTGTTATACATACATAATTGTACATACGTCACGCAGAGGTTAGTGTG
Organism: Troglopedetes dispersus; assembly: GCA_027744215.1. Taxonomy (NCBI): domain Eukaryota; kingdom Metazoa; phylum Arthropoda; class Collembola; order Entomobryomorpha; family Paronellidae; genus Troglopedetes; species Troglopedetes dispersus. The sequence continues at coordinate 6,110 of JAHZNF010001907.1, forward strand.
TCTAAGATATTGCAACAATGAGTGAAAAATTACTGCCCAACACGATTTCCATGGTCCACGCCGTGTTCAGCCAAGTCATTCTTCAAAATGTATGTCCATGTTAATGTACCACCTGGAAACTGATTGATATAAATATAGAAAATATTACATTTATGTGCTTCCAGTTCCATGTACACTAAAATAAAAATAAGAAATTTTTATTTATTGGACCAGTCTTATTTATTGGACTTATTTCAGTATTTCATGTTTCGCTATTTGACTTTGATTTCGTTACTCATATTTGACTTGTTTATTTAGAAATTTAAAAAGATTGTAAATTTAGCAAAACTGGTTTTGTTCCATATTTAATCCATTGAATTGCGTTTTTGGTGCTGATGTATTGATGTTAGAGGGTTTTCCAACTACATACAACTAGTTGATTAACTTAGATCTCATTTCCGAGTCAATAGGATGTGCTATTGTGGATCGAGGGAAACCCAAATCGGTTTTTTGTAGTTTTGAAAACTATAAAGTCCCCTGCGCAATTTCCATCTAGGAACGATCCAGCTGGATCCTAATAAATAAAATGCATTGGAGCCTCCCACACGAATGAAATGATTTGTCAGAAAGCACATTACAAATACGTACCTTTGTAATGTTACGTTATTATTAGCTAGCATTTGTTTGCTACTTTTTGTCGTGTGACAGTTGTGATTTGAATTAGTTATTCATGAAGATCCCTTTCTACTACAAAAAAATGATTGGAAAATCAAATGAGTCAAGTTATATGGGAAATTGAGGAAGGAAACTATGCCTGATTTGTTTTTCATCTCGCGTGATGTTAGTTGGTTTGAGGAAAGTGGAAAATGGAGATGAACAACATGGTAATCCTGAAACCACCAAACACCACGGTCTTATATTCCTTTGCTTGAAGCATAGATAGTATAATGCACACTCATGGAAAAGCTCGGTGATGCTCCAATAGGCACGAGAAAAGAGATCTCAATTACTGAAGACAAAATGACTTTTATGTGGTCTGAGTACTGCTGAGTGACACGTGTTGGGCACAGGATAATCAGCCCAATTTGAACTTTGGGTGTTGACAACAATTATCCACAATAGTAACTTTGCACGACTTCTAATGCAAACATGCAGACACCAACGTCGACGGATGCACGCACACATCACAGCAATTTATTTCGGAAATTTGTCATTTACATGTAAATACACAAAAACACAATTCCAAACAGGAACTGTTTATCTAAATTGAGAGAAAGCAAAATGAAGTGTGAGCTAGTGAGTATGAATAATGCACGCACTTGGTCATTTTATGAAACCTCATGCCGTTTTCTAAATATATATTGGCATTGTACCCCTATCAAATAGCTTCTCTCACAAAGTCATTCTGACTTGAGTACAACAATGATTGTTATTGTTACGGTAACAAAAATATTCTACGATAAATAATTTCCACGTTATCACTAGCATCATCATCGTATCAGTTCCACAAGACTTCGGAGAGCTTGTTGGCTACTGGTTGTGTTTGTATGGAGGCTCCATGCTGTGTTTGTCACTCAACGGTCACATGTAACCAGTCTAATTCCATAATTCTTCTTGGGCCTGAAATCAAGCGTTACAAATCAAGAAACGTGTACATTCGTCACAAAACCCCAGTACAATTACGCTTTTTACAATATCCCTCGACTGTGTTAGTTTATTATCTTATGAAATGAAACAAGAATGTCTTGAATCAACCTTTGCTACAAGTGTGAATAAACTCGAGAACAAACTATAAGCTGTTTTATGCACTAAATTATTTTACCAGGAAATCCTTTTCCAGTTTTACTGATAAGCGATGTTGGAATGTAGCATTTTGATGTGATTTAAAAAATATTTTTTATCAGTTTAATTATACTAATATATCCTAAACTATTAGACCATTTAGTATAAAGACAATAACCCCAGCCAACAATACACTGACCAAAATAGTTATTTAAATAATATCGGACATTGACCATTCAAGCAATTATAAGTTGGTTATTACTGATAGCGATATGGAATGCTTGAAAGGTACATAAAACTGTTTCAATTGAAACCTGTTTTTCTTCCTTTGCTCTCAGGCAAAATTAGTAACTCATCCTAAACTGCGCCAGCTATGAAAATATAATGTAAATGGAGCGGATCAAATCTTACAAGAGAAAAGTTAAGCAAACAATGTTTTTTAATATTGGATCCCAGAACAACTGTTTTGTGCTTCAATGGTGATGGATAGAGCTAAATTTTCATAATAAGCGTCTATAGGTTTTAAACAAACCGGGGTCGGATAACAAGGATGTACAACGTAAATTGAAGAAAAAACTTGGAGAGGTAATACGCATTGTTTTTAGCACATGGAGTTCATTTTGTATAAATATACTTGAGATATGAGATATTGGCATGTAGATGGGTGGTGGACGTAGCATAGAAATACCAGCAAAACTTGGAAGTACTTGAAGTGCTGTTTACACTTTCCAGCAGGAAATTTCAGTTACTTACATCGCACGCCAAAGGATGATGTTAAGTATGTGGAATTCAACCTTTTTCTCTTTTGTAATCCAAAAGAAGTGTTGAAGCACTCCAAAGAGTACGCTCTTGCGTGTACAGAAATTGGATAGGTACGAATTTAAAAAAGGAGAGACATGCTGAAGGGCAGAAAGAAGTAATTTTTAAAGCCATTCATTATCGCTGTTGGGGGTAAGGATTAAACTAAACTAGAAACACTCCACTTACAATGAAAAGAAAGAACACATACTCAAAAGTGGAGAGTAGTTGTAAGTGTACCATGAACTTTTTCCTCTTCTACTTCAATAATTTATACTTGAAAGCGAACGTGTGTACCATTTTATTGCAATTGTGTCCCTATTCTTAGCAACATTGGATAGTTGATTTGATTGAAGTAGTTGAAGAAAAAAAATTGAGCATGCATGCTTTCAACTTTCAAAGAGTTTCTCTTTCAAATTCCAAAATTGAAGAAACCTCCCTAAATACAATTTTCAAGGAAAAATACCTGCTTTCTTTCATGTATCTTCAATATGTCAAACCGCTCATGATTTTACGTCTTGAGAAACAAAGTTTTAAAAAGTGTTTAAAGCACTTTTTTCTAAATAATAAAACTTGATATGATGAATACATTATGATACTTTTATTTTGAAAACTCAACCGGTACATTTTGTTTTGTGGAAAAAAATGTTGCCAACAAATTCTTGAGAATACGACAGTTCTGTATTTTCGTTTATCAAACTATTCATATAAATAGTCTGCAAGCTTTACCTTTGCGTATATCACATTTAATAGTTGATGTCAAAAACTGTATTAAACAGTTATTTCATATCTGAGTGTACCCATGTAGGCATGGTATTTTGCAATTGAAGGAGGACGTTGACCAACCAAATACTATGTGGCAGGAAAAAAAACATACATCTTGCTTACATAAACGTAGAAATTCTTGTTACCTATAATAATGCACTGATATGGATTATTTTGTGAATAAACTTGTCAATTTCACAAAAAACAGATTCTTAGACAAATTACTAAACTCAGCGTTGATGAAATTTTGTAAAGGGAGAAGAATAGTTGGCTAGTCGGTAGACTATCCTCGTTTTCGCTAGTTAGATTTTGAAATTATTTTGTAGTTAGTAAAGTGTCGCGAGAAGCTTGCATTTTTTCCTTTATGACAATTTCAATCCTGTTCCATCAACATGAGCACGGGAGTATAGTATCTCTTGTTTTGTTCATCAAGTAAATAGGTAAGTTAGCTCATGTTGTTCTCGCGGTTGACTTTTTCTCGGAGGCTGGAAGTAAGTAGGTTGCGTCGTGGTTGATTCTGATGAGATGCTGTTCTAACAGAAATGGAGAAGAGGATAGGGGAGATGGAAGGAGAGAAGAGAGCAAGTGAGATGCTGATGGGAAAGGAGCGGAAGAAGATTGCATTTTTCAGGGGAAATAAGATTAGGCCCCTCATGTTCCGCCTTCCTTTTTCTCATCACGATGATGATGATAATATTACAGTTTTACTACTCCTTGCACACCACCACCAAAAAAGATACGAGTTTTTATGAGTGGCACTACTAGTAGCGGAGAACTACACCATGTTATTATTTCATTATAGTCAGCATTGCATCACATCCTACATTCGTACCACTGCACCATCTCAAAATAATAACGACCTGTTTCACTGCTCTCTGTGTTTTCCTATTTCTTCCCTTTTTCTGAAAAGGAAGAGATAGACTTGTTTCCACCTCTCTCCCTTTTTATGTTCTCAAGTGAATGTATTTAAGGAGGAGGAATAAACGATGTTTGTTATTATGTTAGTACTCCTACTCACTGAAGCGTATTAGAACTACCAAACATGCCCACGACGTACATTATCCTTGTGCAATATGATTATATTATAATAATAAGCATTACACAACCAGACAAGTTGGAGTCTCACTCATTCCCATATGCCAAAAGGAGAGAAGGAGAAACATGACGACAATCGCACTTGACTTGCTCCAGGCTTCAGTTGTGAAATGTCAATGATTTCCATGGAGTGGGCCATTACCAAGTTATGCAAAACAAGAATATTAAAATAATAAAAAAATAGCTTCAATGTTTCACTTTCTTGTCACTTTCCCCTTCAACAACGCATACCCTTAACAATTGAGAAATGGAATATATCCGTAATCTTTAAAATTAGTACAGAGAATCAAGGTAATATTGTAGCCGAACTAGAGAAACACGGAATATAGTTAGTGTTTGGTCTCATGTATTTCTATCAGATCAAACAAACTCATAGCAAAAATGTTGGTCTTTTTATTTCACCATTGTAAAAACCATTGTGAAACGGAGGATAATGACAAATTCATCTTTAAATTGTATAACCATAAGGTGCTCTCTGGCCGGAAATTCCAGCCCGAATAACAGAAAGGAAATATAAAGGATCATGAGAAAATTTATGATTTGCATCAGAATGACCCTAGTAAAAACATTTCTAAAGATGTTCTTGGAATAGGATGATCATGTACCTTTACCTATTCATTTAGCCATTTCTTCAATTATCTTCTTTGTGTGTAAGTATGATTATGTTCTTTTACTTGTTTGTAGAGTTAGTGCTCACCTTCGAATTGAAATATCAGATCAAACAAACTCATAGCAAAAATGTTGGTCTTTTTATTTCACCATTGTAAAAACCATTGTGAAACGGAGGATAATGACAAATTCATCTTTAAATTGTATTACCATAAGGTGCTCTCTGACCGGAAATTCCAGCCCGGAATAACAGAAAGGAAATATTATAAAGGATCATGAGAAAATTTATGATTTGCATCAGAATGACCCTGGTAAAAACATTTCTAACGATGTTCTTGGAATAGGATGATCATGTACCTTTACCTATTCATTTAGCCATTTCTTCAATTATCTTCTTTGTGTGTAAGTATGATAATGTTCTTTTACTTGTTTGTAGAGTTAGTGCTCACCTTCGAATTGAAGGTACGACAAACTTAATTTTCCCATCAACTTGCAGGAGAATCTGTTTATAGATTTCAACATTTAGCTGCCACTTGTAGTACGCACCCGTTCTGGAAATTCGTTTTATCAAGTAATACGCGTTGCTGCAATGAATTATAGATAATTGCACACTGCAATGTTTTTTTCTGTCTTTTATTGACATTGCCGTCGTTTCTACTGCTGCATTGGGAAGAGTCGGATGCGGAAGGAGTCATACACGCACAGATGTCAAAAACAGGAGAGATGTCCGCAAGAACCCAAAAGGGAAAAAACGAATGGGGTGGAGTTGTAACAACAACTAACAGTTGTTCTATGTCGAACAAGTTTTCTCCTACTCGGCGGAACGAGAACTGTGTGCAACAAAGCTGGTGGACAATATGATATGTTTTTAACATGAGAGTATCACAAAAGCACGGTTGACTTTAGTATTATGCTAAATGGGTGTTCAAGACACAATGAAACTTGTTATCTACATTTTTATTTGCTTCAACTGCTGTCAAAGTTTCTCGATATTTTTGGATGCCTCCTCCCGGTTTATTCGATTCATACTCACTTCAGGGCATTTTTATTCAATTATTGATAACCTAATAAAAATAGAAAATCACTTTGATGACTCCTTCTGGGGTGGTAAGATTTTCTAGCGAAAAACATTTTTTTACACTTTTAGGAATAACATGTGTATGTGACCGTAGTTTGAGATGATACATGGCATTGTGTCTATGTCAAAACTGAAGAGAACAAGTGTTTTACTTAATTTACATATTGCTCTAAAATATAAATTGGGGTAATTCAAGACTATCAATTTGACTTAGATCACCCATGATATCAACACGAGAAGCGAAACCACCGTGTGTGCGTTGGTGAGATAAAATCCGGTGTTGCTCAACGGTCTGGTTTATTTGCACAAATACTTTATACTAATGGTGGATCTTTATTTTACACGCACAACGTGACCAAACTCTGTATGACTGCAACCATACGTTTTCTACTTCATTACATCGTTTCATCCAAAAAATTACTCAGTCGTACATAAATAATCCATTCATCAAACAACGACAGAAAAAACTACTGTCATCTTCAGTGCATGAGATCAGTTGAAATACTTCACTAGGTTAAATGTCATTCATATGTGCTTTCCTCGATGACGATAATGACACACCTGAACTACCAGAAGTCTTACACTGTGCAGATTAGGAAAACCGTAAAATTATTAAGACTACATACATATCACATGTCCACCTAGGTGGATGGAGTGACGTTTGCCGTTTGTTTAATCACCACAATTGTCAGATGAAGGCATCGATTTTTTTTTATTTCAACTTTACATTGTACACACATGACATGTGAATGAAATGTGAACCATGAGCAATGGGGTTCACGAATATTTACTTCTAAATATACACTTGAATTAATTCCGGTGAAATAGTGGTTGCATGGTGGCAATGGCAAGTGTCAATAAATTTGATATGATATATTTGCATGGTACGATCCTCGTACATCACACTGAAAATAAATGGGCAGACAGGTCCACCGACACTCTCGCGTGCGAGCTCGAATCCATACCCACATTTTACAAAAACAGCAATCAACTTGCCTCATTGTCTCATCATTACTCATCCTTTTCGCTAACCGTTTCAGCAGGTACAATGTGCATGTTTCATTTTTTTACTCCGTCGTATATCGGACAAACAATCAAAAGTTTTGGTACAATAAAAAAGGTTATCTTTGATCTACAAGGGAACCTCCATGGCATATTCCATGCTTAACCTGGATAAATTATGAAATAGGGCAGGTAGCGGTGGAGCATCCTCACATCACGTCATCAGTAGTCCCATGTGTAGTCACTGCACGCAGCCCATTTCATATGGACACCTTTGTATTTTTTCCACATAATACTGGGCTTCATAATGATAACATGAAATGGGACATGAAAAAATGGTCGTGGAGTCACGTATGGAAAAAATGCTTCGTTAATAATGAAATAGGGTAGGGGAGCAGCAAAAAAAGTTTTTTGAAGAAATGGTGAAAACTTCTACTTTCCCAGAACTGTCCACTGGACAACAATTTTTCCATTTTATTAAAGAGGAAACGAAAAAATAAACAGATACGAAGTATTGTTATCCTGATGACGTGTGTCGCATGCTCAATATTACTAATACTGCACATTGTGACAATTTTAGTCCAATTCTGAGCAGCCAATATTGCACGGCAATATCGCTTTCTCAATCCCAGACTTGTCTGCTTTATTATCGTATTAGCTACCGCTTCAACGTCTCACTTTCTTTTCTCAATTTTACCTGCTCATTTTTGGGATTCGAAGTGAAAAAACCAATACGAGCAGTCCTGCTTTCTGCACGTTCCTTACTTACTCTTTTCCACCACGGCGACCACCATTCCAACCGCAAACACCCCTTCTTTTTTGTATGAAGGTATATTTACATAATTAAGCAGATAGTGGAGCGTGCGACCATGCAAAATTATGCAACTGTAGCTGGCACCATTACTTGTAAAGTGGACGATAAGATCCTCTCTGATGAGTATTGATACTACATAACGCTCTTTAACCATTCTGAACCCATTTCGAATTTAATGAGACATTGTATAATTGTAGAAACCATTTTCGGTAAATAAGTACATGACAAAAAATTAGACAGAACTTAAAAACAATGAACATATATAGCACCAAAGCGCACACTTTTCCCGGTGTTTCTTTTCATACAATTAATTTATTGAAATATCTTTACTGACTATAACGAAACGAACGGCAATTTATGTCATCCGTCCACCAGAAAAGAGTTGAGTGAAGTGAGGACTCTTGTGGTCAGCCTTATTTTATTATTTTCCATTCTTACACTTAAATATTTGTTCAAGCATGTGAGAAACAATATTTCTTGATACTTGCTTTGATAGTATCGATACAAGAGGCAGCTAGATATTATGTGATAGGAACGAATTTTTTCAAACGAATTTGCCGAACATGATACAAAGAGCAGCTCGGTCGTAGAATACAAGAACAACACACTTTCGGTTAGACGTGAATTTCCTTTATTCTCTGGTGTCATTCTACAAAAGGGAATATTACATAAGGTTGTTCACATTCAGTAATCATGTCCGTACCAATGGTGGCCTCAGTTTCTCTGGTCAACATTTTCCACAATTTTTATGTAAAAAATGGCTTTTTCATTTCACCGGTCTGATCAGTGGTTTGGGTCTCTGCCGTACCAAAAGGATTCACCTGAGGAGAAGCTCCCTCTTTCTTAAAGTTCGAATCTGACGTGCGGTGCCGGCGGAAGGGCTTCTTGGTATAAAAAACCAAAGCACGGAGGGAAATTGATGTTAGAATTGGCAGGGGGTCTGGGCTCGTGGGATGTAAAATTGTTTCGGAACTTGTCGAATATTTACAGAAGGAAAAAACCATCTTGTCCTTTTAACATGGACGGCAGTATTTTGCTTTTTTTCTTTGAAGTATCCTTCCTGAAAAAAAAAAGAGTTCCAGTTTTAGAAGCTTTACTGTTCATAAAAGTGGATATTTCCCAAGATGACCATTTGGTCAGCACAACAGCAGTGCTGGGATAGATGGTTTGGTGGTTCGACGAGTGTAAATCGTCTGTACTTACCTAAACTGTATTTTGCATGTGTGGAAACTCGTACAAAGTAACCCCACGGAAGACACAAAACCATGGCAGACCAACCCTGTCGAGAAGTTGATCGTTATTTAGGAAACCGATCACTTGGGAGTAGACAAGAGGTACTTTTGAGATCATACTTAAGGTAAAACGTTACTGAAGAAGTAGTGTAGAGCGAGCACACTTTGGGATTTTGGATCATCGTTGTCCTCACTTGAGTCAGGAATGGACGGACCTTCCCCCAGAGAGGTATTTTTTCATCTCCCAATAATGTCTCACTGTTTTTGATAAATGAACCACTCAATGACTCTCCAGACTGCTTCATCTATTTTTCTGTCATTTAGAACTATCATTAATTACTCCTGTGCTGCCTTTGTGCAAAAAAACGAGAAACAATATAAACCCACAGAAAGTAAATGATTTATGGCACCCTTGTGGTAAGTATACCAGGCCGCACTAGAAAATTTAAAATGTAAATTATGAAAAACTTGCAAGTGATACAAATCAACCCAGAAATTATATCGATTGGTGAATTAATTTACCTGAACCACCTAATCCGGGCCATCAGAATTCCACTCACGTTTTAAAAAATATTTTAAGAAAGAAGCAAACAAACTAAAATTTGTAAATTGGTGAGGAAGAACAGGGAAGAAATGAAAATAATCACTAAATTATTACACCAATACTTTAGCATGGAAGGAGCTAGTGATAAGTATTCCGCCTTCCTTGAATCATTTCTTGTGCATTTTTTTACCCGAACGGGAGGGAGAGGCAGAAAAAAACTACTGAACAGTAAATTCAGTTTATTTCCTCACAAAGATTATTCTCCTTGGAAAGGCATTAAGAGAAAGGGAAGGTGTGCTTCACCTTTTTTCAAGATGAAGGAGGCGGTGTAAAAATCCCACAAGCAGAATGTTTTTTTCGAGAGTGAAAAGTGTGTGAATGAACATAATTTTTGGTGTAGCTCATAAATGTTCATTTATTAACAAGGTTTGTAATGGGATTTCATCTAAGAGCATGTTCTTCGTACTCATCAAGACGAACTTAGTTGGCAAAGGGTGCACGAAAAGTAGAAAAAAAAATGTTACTGTGGAACAGGATATTTTATCATGTCGTAACTTGAGAACAAGGAACTTGTAACAGAACCAGGATTTTAAAAAGTTATTTAAGGCATGCATTTCATCTACTCACTTCACAATTACTTTCTTGGACACTGGCATTCGGTGAGTATAAACAAGCTCAATCTAGAATCGGAAACATTTCTTGCTTTACTTTTCCTGGATTGAAACTAGGACCATGTTTCGTATTTACTTCGACGTCAATATGAAACTGGGACGCAATAACATAGAACTTCTTCGTATTTACCCGAGTTCCTAGCAATGACTAATAATATGCTAATATTTACTCATCAATGTAGCTATATCATTTAAGACAGAAATATGTTTTACGAAATTATTTGTTTCAAGAAAGAAAAGTTAGCTCAGGCTCCTTCGTAGAATTGACCAATCTCTATTCATTTAACAATATTGTTCCAATACTGTGTCGACGTAAGGAAGCGAAGGACAACGATGTTCTCAACACAATTTACAATATAATCAACATGATCAATTCATGGTGTACAATTAGGGGAGTACAAACTATGACCCATAAAGGAAGCTTCGTTTGTTAGCAGTAAATTTCTTAAATTGTTATTTATTGGAAATCAATATCGAGTTTTTAATTTTTATTGA
>JAHZNF010001908.1:0-23512 GCA_027744215.1 Troglopedetes dispersus
AGAGAGAGAGAGAGAGAGAGAGAGAGAGAGAGAGAATGAAATAAATGAATGTAAGCAGTGCTGTGTGGCTGAGTACAGCTTTCTATTTTTTTTTTCGTGCCTCTCATCCTGTTCCTTGTTGCTTGAGAAAAAAAAAGTGGAAAGGAGCAGGAGCGAGAAAGAGAGAGAAAGAGAGTTGTTGGGAGAGACGAGTTGCCGTGTTGGGAGGACCAGTCTACTTTTACAACTCTGCTGGAATAGCTGCACACAGCACTCGCTGTTTTTTATTTTTCAACTGGAGCCACTCGCTCTCTTTGAAACCGTCCACATGCCCTTCCCCACACCACCACCGTCAACAACAATCCAAGTCGTCGACGTGACAAAAAAAAATTTTATCCGAGTCAGTCTCAATACTACACAACCAAAATAAGTAAATAACGTTTAACACACAAAATAATTAAAATAAAAAGTGGAAATGATCCCAACGAAAAAAAAACATATTTCCAACTGAGAGAAAAAGAGGCAGCAGAGCGCAAATAAAATACAATTTTTTTCCAACCAATTACTACTACTCTTTATGTTTTATTTTCTATGGAACAGCAGTGTGCTTTGTAAGAAAACAAAAATAGTTTAGTGGTGGTGAACTACCACTTTTTGAGAGAGTGAACAGGTATTTCGTGAGAAAACGGAAAAGTTTCCAAAATACAAAAAAATACACACACCACGAAGCAGAGACATTTTTTTTTGTTGGAATGTGGTTCAACAGAACTCCATTCCTTGTTTGGGCGAACCAGCCAAAAAAAACTGAAACGTTGAGAGAGAATGTGTGCATGTGCTTTATTCAGCTAATCTACCATTTGTAAATAAATAATAGAGGGAAAAAATATCTCGCCAAAAAAACTAACTTATTAGTGTTGTTGTTATCCGAGTGACCTCGCGTTCTTGTGTGAACTCGTGACAAAAATATCTCTACTTTTCCAATGATAAGTAATCATCATTAATATTCAACATCATCATCATTATCATCATCTCAGCTTTGCAAAAAATATAGGAATATAGAGAAGCGACATAAAAAGCATTATCAAAAGACATTTAATACCTTTCCAATTCTACTATACAATAAGTCTCCGTTACAGTAATCTTCCTTTTTTTATATGAGAGCTTTTTACTCGTCTCAATTGTACATACTCGAACAAAAGAAAAAAAAAACTTTGCAAGTTGTTGAAATTACGCGGGATGAGCAACAATAAGGGGAGCTGAAATCGTGTCCATATTACCTCCATCATCAGGATAAATTCAGCTTCGCGGCAACCTTCATTCTCATATATACTTCCGATTCAAGTTGTAATAGAGTATTGGTGCTTCTTCAAACAAAAAGGGAAATACCTTCAGTGACTCCAGAAGTCCCAGTGCAACGGACTAAAATATATGTCATATTTTGCAGCGGAGAGAGAAATTTTTGAAAACTGTTTAAAAAAAGACATGATAAGCTATAAGTTTACACCAAGAGGGAAATCCCATACTTGTAATTATTGACACACTCTCCCCCAATTTTTCTTATTCCTTCCTTATCTTCTTCTCGAAACATTTTTTATTGTGGAGGAAGACTTGTGCATCTGCTTGAGCTACATTGTTGAGCGATTAAATGGATAAGAAAAGTACATGATCGCAAAATAAAAAAAAAATTTTGTCTAGCGTAATAAGATACAAATCTACTTAGATTTTTTGGAGCTTTTCTCTCACTCAAGTCCGTTCCGTTCTACTCGCCTGTCTCTATCGCTCTTCTCTTTGCATCTCTCTCTCACACAATCTCTCTGAAATTCCGTGTCTGTCTCTAGTAATTTCCTCTCTCACACTCACTTGAGCAAAAAGCAAAACAAAACTTATTTGTCAATTATTTTTTTTGCCAAGAAATAAAAGAGAATGAATTAATTGATTGATTCAATTAGATTGATTACTCAATATCTATTCTCTCAGATCACACATCCGCTCTAATACTTTGTTTTTTTGGACGCCAATCAAAAATTCAAAAACAATAAAAAAGACCAAAGATATTATTACATTATTATTACCTACCCAGCTACCTCGAACAAAATTATTTTTTTTGTCTGTGTCACAGTGCAACATACTTTCTTCCGTACCGCCGCGACAAAAGGAAACAAGTTGTTATTTCGGTTGTTTGTAGCAAATCTAATCGTGTGTCATATCGAATCAAAAGGGACAGAGCATCGGAATAAATACTATTACCCTTCCTCCAAAAACTTTCCTCACTGTCCACTCTGTGGACAACGCAGTGTCCGAGAGCGTGTGTTGCTCTTTCACTCTCGCACACACACGCCTGTGCCGCTGGAAGCATGGGACAGTTGAAAAAAAAATAAATCAGGTTATGTGTCCTCACATATGTTACAACAACAACAAGCTTTTTGACGATAACATGAAATAAAAGAGAAAGGAGAGAGCTCCCAGCGAAAAACCTAATAATAAAAGAGAGGTATAGTATTCACACAAAATACACACAAACACATATTATAAACACACAGAACACGAACCAACCTTTAGAAGGAATTCATTTTTTTTACATTGTAAAAAAATGAGGGATTGTTTATGTGTGTGAGTTGTGTGCACGAACCAAAGTTTGAGAGAAGAACACCGATTACTTAAGAACAAGCAAGGAGGAAAAAACGGAAGGACACAATCTGGCATTACTCATTTATTGATTTCTCCCTTCGACGGCGTCTCTCCTGCTCGCCTTTGTTCAGTGGAGCACTCCGCGATTCACTCGCGAGAAAGCAGGGACATAGTTATATATGCCACACAAAAGCAGCGAGGGAGAAAGCAGAAAAAAGTGTTACTGTTGACGTTATTTATGGTTCTTTTTTTTCTCGCTCTCACTCGCAAACAAAAAAAAAACAACGTGATTGAAGAAGCAAATATATTTTTTACCTGAGCACTGTTGCATAAAAGCTTTTACCTGAGATATATATATATATATATATTATGTATATTTTTTCCTGGTGGAATTTTTGTTTTATGGTTTGTGGAATGTGGAAAAACATGACTTGACTCTTTCTCTTGAGAATGAAAAAATGAATGGATTTTCCAATGGGATTAAGACAACTGGTGCCACTTCAGCAACAAGGAAGGAGGACTTGGGTAACTCGACTCCGTTCAAGAAGCTCCTGCTCCATCATCACCACCACCACCACCTCCTCCGCGACAACCATGGTGATCCGAAACCACTAAGGTGTCCTGTAGTAGTAGTGAGACGCACAAGGAAAGTGGAGACAAGGGAAGAGGAAGCGGTCCCGTCTGTGCGCGCTCTTCTTCTCGTGGTGATCGTTGCAGCCGTCACTCTCGCGGCTCTTCAAAGTCATCACGAGCAAGCCTCCCGGTTGCTCCAAGACAACCTCCACTTCCTGTCATTCTCCAAAAGGAAAGACAAGAGGGAGATCAGGAAAGGAAATCAGAGCAGGATTTATTATTGGGCGGCTGGACTGAAAAAGGAAGAAAAATGTACAGAGCAGGGGGATAATCACCGGTGCTGCCAGGAAGAGAAACAGCTGATCCCTGGGCTTCTGTCCACCGCAATTACCAGTATAATTGTGCAACTGGCGGAGCATCAACTACGCCGGAGTAGTTGATTGAGACACAAAAAATATATATTGAAGCAAGCAAGCAAACATGCGCACCAGCAGATCCCGCGAGAGTGATTAATAAATACAAAAGGAAAAGGCAGTTATTCAAATTTCGGATAATTTTTACATATGCAACTCAAGTATCCAGCCTCGGATTCCGTCCGTATCATAGTTTCATTTTGGTTCTGCAGACTCCTCCTCTAACTTCTCTGGTCACTTGATCATGCTCCAGTGGAACATTTTTTTTCTCTTTGTTTTCTGCAAAAATAAAATAGGAAAGGAGCATTGAAGAGGAGATTTATTTACAATCCCACAACTTCACTTTTTCTATATTAAAAAGAAATTTTTTATTTCACATACGCAGCAAAATACATGAACAGAGTTATCAGGATCGTCAATCTTACAAAGACAAAACATTTATTATTCTAGCAATAAAAAATTTTAATGCTCTCTCTCGGTTCAGATAAGAGACTCTAATTGATAGTTACGTTTGTGCTCAAAAACATAAAAGGAAGGACAGAAGAGAAGGATATTGTACTCAAGTTGAACCTGACAACAAAACAAAAAACTACGAACAAAAGTTAAAAAAAAACTCAAAATTTTCCTCCAAACAGCAAAAGTCTCCTATATAAACTTTGACTTCAAAAGGAGATTACACGTGTGGTTGTGTGCGACACACAATTTCTAATTGAAAAGCAGAAATTCGAAAAAAAAGTTAAATGTGCTCATTGAAAAAGTGAATGAGACTAAATTGACGTGTTGTTAAAAAACAAAAATATATACATACATAAATGTACATTAGCTGAACAATTCTACAATTTTTTCTCGCTTCTTGCTGGGTCAATACTGAAAATACTCTAAGAATCTGTAGGAAAATTAATCTAATAATTTTTTTATATCAGCACATCATCAATCACTATCACCTTCTTGCCTGTCTCAATTTTTCTCTCTCACTCACATTTTTTCCGTGATCTGTAATTTTACTAATTAATAGCGTACACAAAAAAAAAGTACTAAATATATTGTATAAAAAAGAGTGATTTTTTATTAGGTGCATGTGTCCATAATACAAAAAAATTATTGATGCAACTCCGTTACCTGCTCCAATCACATTTACTATCAGTTGACCTCCATAAAATCTACAACAGAAAAAATTCGTACAGTGTTCTTACATTGACTAAATAAACATTTTACTCAAGTAAAAAAATTTACTCTAAAAAATATCTGCAATTATTATTATAGTTTTCACTCAAGACTCTCGCTTCAAAGTTTCCTCTTCTTCGCCATCATCGTTACTCTACTCTTACTTCTAGGATTACAGAAGAACAAGCGCTACCAATCCATCACATCATCAATTTTCATCAACGATTTCTCTAAAAAATAATCATAAATCATCATCGTAGCCACAAAAATCCTCTGTTTTTGGTTTCATCTGTCTTTCTTCATTTTTCTACTGTGAACTGAAAACAGTTTTCCTATTCTCTCTCTCTCTCTTTCGCGTCCGCTGACTCTCTAAATCATCAAAAACATTTTGTACACAATCACACTTTAAAAAAAACTAAATTTGTTACTAGTAAATATCATAACAAGAGTAAAACAAGAATATTATAGTCACTACTCACCACTTCTGCTCTCCAGCTTGCTGGGAACATAACATTGATAACGAACATTAATCATAATTAATACAAATTAACTCAAACCTGTGTGTGTGTGTTTTTTGTCTTGACCAATCCCAAGCTTGATTCTGAAAAAAAAGGAAAGGTTGTTTTTTGTAAAAAAAAGGACAGCACCTTTGAAACACGCGGTCCTTTCATTCTTCATTCTCACCTCCTTCAAAAAATTTTCCAGGCACTTCGCATCACATTATTTTTGTCTCTCCAAAAATAGATAATCAATAAAACCTAGTAAAATTCATTACTCGCAAGATCCCCTTCGTTCAATCTTACGTCCGCGGTAATAATACTCGCACTCTTTCTGAAACGAGCAACACTGGTCCACTAATCAAGGAAAAAAAAACATTTTTTATCACCTCCACTATCCTTCGTGAATAGCCACAAAAGTTTCTTCTTTTTTTGGTATACCAAAAAAATAACTATCTGTTCTCTCTGAAAATTGTGTGTGTGTGTGTCGGCGATAACAGCAGGAGTATCCTAATACTCTCTCGAAAATAAAATCGTATGCAAACAAGGTGAAGCCAGCAGCAACACGAAACAAAAATACATTTCTCCGTTTTTTTATTATTTCTCTGCACCACTTTTTGACTCACCTACAGTCTGATTTCTGTGTTGAATTGGTGTGTGTGACTTGTGTCTATCTCTGATTCCGTGTCTCTCTTTTCTCTCTCTCTCTCTCTCACTCTCGCGCTACCTCACTTTTTCCACACTCGTCAATCCGTCTTCTTCAAATTCTCTATCTGCGTCTTTGTGTGAACACGATATCTCCAGGACGTGTCCACTTCTCTTTTTTTCACGGGTTCCCCTCTGTGCTTTGTGTTCGGCAAGGTGGTATAATTTTTCTAATGGTGACTCTATGTATCTTGGTATTATCACTGGACGCTGATTTCAGAAAAGCGTGACAGTGAAATTCGTTTCCAAAGGCTCATTTAAAATCTCCATTTCTAAGTCTGTGCTGGCGTGGAATGTACTCTAACCATGTCAATTATAAATTGGAATTTGATAAGACTCAATCGATAAGATCTTCGCGGTAGCTGACACAGTACTTTTTGGAACATTCATGATAATTTTATTTATTTCTCAATGGCAACCTGACTTTTAAAACATACAAAATTTTGTGATCCAAGTTCGCGTGAAAAAATAAATGGTAAAAAATAATTCGTTTGGTGGTGGTGCGTGCCCCAAATGGAGCAGCCAGCATACACACTCCTACATACTCTATTTTCAAAAAAAATTGTTCTGGTGCGACTTACTAACTGACAATGGGAACTAGACCTAGTTCCCGTTAAAAGTGGTGGAGTGTAAAACTCAGGTGGCGTCTGCCCACCAACCACCATCCGTGCTTCCTTTTCTTAAGAGAAGCATAAAAAAGATAAAAAAAGAGAAACCAGACAAGTGCACTATTGGACTCCATCCAGTTTTTGGTGGGAGCTGAACGTCCCTTTCCACCCTACCCTTTTCTCTACTTCCCTATCCATCATCCCTACTTCTCGGTCCACTCCACGAGTCAAGTGTTCACTGGAGCAATGGGAAGGTTGGAACTGACTTGAGCAACTGTGTCACCTTATCTGGTGCAGTTGTTCCAGTGAAAGGGTTCTATTTTTTGGGAATTGATGAAGGAGAAAATTGTCACTTCACTCAACAAAGAACACACAGGACAATAAAATCAATTCTCTGGAGCATTCAATGGACCTTGGAGTCACTGCTCTACTCCTGCTTAATCAGCCGCCAACTCACCTACTCTTCGTCATCTCTTATCTGCAGCAGCAGCAGCAGCAGCAAGAACAACGACAGCATTGTCTTTGTCACACATCTTGTCGGCACTTGTCATCATCACAATCATTGTCTCCGGCTCACCCTCCTTTTTCCGGAGAGAAGGACAGGGTTCACCTCGGGAGAGCTTGGGTCCTCCTCTTCGACCACTTCTTCTTACTAAATCAGTATACCGCCGTCCTACTCCTTCCACCACTAAACCGACTACCGCTTCTCAGTCTTTTTCAACAAATATTCCATCAACTCTAACTCTATAGCTACTACCCTGTTCCCCTTTTTTACTGACTCGGGAATTCCGCAGATCTACCTGGTCACTGGCTCAGAACGGAGCAACAGCGCTGCGGAGGGATTCACATCTGTGAGGCTTATCGGGGAAAAAAAGGGAACTGTATCACGTACCACTAACCTCAAATCTCTGACAACTTTCGAACCAAAAACTCAGCCAATCACTCATTCCACTCTTGCTGTCCACATTTGTTTCAATTTTTTTTTCTATCATCCCGTCGTCATCACTACTCTTATCATCGGCAACATCATAATCATCCGTATCAAGATCTGCAAACCTCATCATCAACACTTTTTGACCAATTTTTCGCTAAGGACTTGTAAAAAAAACAATTCATTTGCACTTGAGAACAAAAAATATCTTATTTTCAAAAAAAAAATAAATCGCATATTTATCACCAATTTTTATCACCAACTTCCTGGTTGTATTATCAATACGACCTTCAGTTGTACTACAAAAATAGGAACAAAGGGGACAACAAAAAAATATATGTATGTATGGGTTACCTTCCCTTTTTTCATTAAGACAATTTAAGACTACCGCAAGCAGAGGATTCGTTTAAAAAAATATGTATGCTAAGGCTAAGTTCTATAATATGGAACATTAAATGATTGAAATTAGGAAAAAACACAAAACGGGAAATTTATATGAAATTTTAAACACGTCCAAAACAATCGAATACCAAGAACGCAAAAAAATAAAAGTTTTTAAAAAGGAAAAACAAGTGTTCGTTTTTTCGGTTTCAAATATTTTTTAAAACAACTCTCAAGCCAATCACTCTAGAAAGGATTTTACTGGTTCACTTTAAGTTTAGCTTGATACAAATTTTTGAAATACCCACCTCTCTTTTCCGTTTCCATTTCTACTGGAGAAAGAGTCTGAAGACAAAAAAACAAAAATGTTGAAACAAAAATGTTGTACAGGAATAATATGAACATTATTTCTCGCAAAAAGGAACCTCTATTGGGATAAAGACAAGGATTGTAGTAGGTATCTATTTGATGACACGTGAATTTTTCGAAATTATTGTGAGACGAACAAAACTATTCTTACTGTCACTTTTCAAATCTTTCTAGCTAAAAAAAAAACAAATATCTCTCGCTCTCTTTCTGTCCAATAATAATTGCTACAAAACAAAATGTATAAGCAACTCTTGGTGTAATGATAAGGCCACACGTGTGTGTGCATGGAAAGGAGATTTAAAGAAAACAATTTTGTAAAAAAAAGGTGGCAGCTGTTTGAGAATGTCGTTCATCTCATTTAATTCGTAAGCAGAAGACGAGAGACTGTGAAACAAAAAATAAAATTGTAAGAAAAGAAAAAAACATTATATTCTAAAGGCTAATTCTAATTTGTAATCAACTGATTTTACCGGAAATATTGTAAAGAAAAAAAAACCAACGCTTCTTTTCAAGACAACAAGCAAATAATTATTAGCTAGGTGATAAGGATAATAATAATAATTAATTAAAAATATAGTCATACGAAGAAAATTTTTATGCATACTTCCAACAATTTTCGAATACAATATAGATGCCAAGTAAAGCCTAAAAAAACGGAAGCAAGACAAACTAATTATTACAGTTCGAAGGACATTAACGGTGGTTGCTGGTAATTACAACCGTCACCTCGCATTCTTCCAGTTCGCATAAGGTGGAACACAAGAAAATAACAGATTTTTGCAATAACACTACCTTCTTTTCCTTCTTCTCATTTTAGTCGCAGTATTACTCGAACGATTAACAAAAAATAATTTTGATTTGATTCATAAGTTGAGATTTGAGCAAAACGGGTGAAATATAAATTGCTATTATTAATCAACGAGATTTGTGGAGCAAACTCAACTTATCTTTTTTTTCTAGTATTTTCGTAGTAAATTGAGGACACATTTTTTTGTCGTCGCTCAGTTCCAGTTTCTACAAGAGATTCCTTGTTAAATGAGAAGATTTGATAAAAGGGATTTTTTTATCGTAAAATGACGTGTTGAAATATTGATGGTAACAATTATTCCTAGTATTTAAAAAATAATTGCCTTGACTTCCATAAAAAACATGCATTTTTCTTTCCCGTTGTAGACAACAAATTGTGGGAATTGATTCTGCTAGAAATTTTGTAGTATTAAGTGGAAGGCAATTTGTAAATGAGAATAGAAAGAAGATTTTTTTTGGTGCATCATTGTTGGTAAACAGAAGAAATAGAAAAGAAATCTTTCGACTGCTTGATGATAACAGTAGGAATACTGGTATTTATAAACGTAATAAAAATATAACAATAAATAATTTAGAATGATAATGATGCACATATATATAAATTATATATGTTAATTAATATGAATAACCTGATGACAAACGAAAAAGTAAATGTGTAAAATAAGAGAAATTATAACGGGTAAAAAAATTGTAAAGAAAAAAAAGGAACTATTCAACTGTTAAATTGTTACTTGTGTGCGCAATCTAAATGTACATTCTTCTTCACGACAACTCTCTTTAA
This sequence comes from Troglopedetes dispersus, assembly GCA_027744215.1. Lineage (NCBI taxonomy): Eukaryota > Metazoa > Arthropoda > Collembola > Entomobryomorpha > Paronellidae > Troglopedetes > Troglopedetes dispersus. The sequence continues at coordinate 9,837 of JAHZNF010001908.1, forward strand.
TGCAATATTTTAGTCAAAAGGAGAACTCGAAAGAAGATTTAAAAAACACAAAAAAAAGTCCATAGTACTTGTAAAACGAGGTAATCTAAGGAAGTAATTACTTACACGAGACGTCTCTTCTTCTTCTTCTTCGAAAACAAAAAAAAACAAGACAAATCGATTTCATGACTGGAGTCCTATCAGTGATTTTATTGAAAAAAAAAAGAGGAAAACTCTCTACTAGCCGCACGGACTACTCAGAAAACTAAGGAAAAATAAATAAACCTGAAGACTTCTTCGAAGTATTTTTAAAACAAACTTGGGAACAAGTGACCACCTGAATCAGGACGGTCACGCGAAATACAATTCACAACAAAACGTAAGGGAAAAAGAAAAAGACCAGAAATCAGAGTAGAAAACTTCTCCTTTTAGTAGTCTTCTACTCCTTCAGCCACACACCAGTTTCGGAGGAAAGTAAATAAGCTGAAAAGGATCATTCCTGTTTCAACTCATTTTTTTTATTTGCTGTATCTACATCAAAGTTATTTTAGTTAAGACAACACGGATCAAAAAAAAATAACAACAACAAAAAACAACACAACGAAGAATAGAGAAGATTTTTTTATCAGAATACATACAAGAATACAGTTACGCGAATAAAAAAAAATATATTATTACTGATCAGACTCCAATTCTCGTACAACGACTTTTTAAGAAGCCCACTTGAGCCAAAACAATAAAGAAGTTGGAACAGGATCCAGCACGAATATTTACTAACTTGTCACAGGATTTTCAAGAAGAATTTTGTTGTTTCATTTGTACCTTTGCATCTCGCCATTAGAGGAATACTCTAAAAAAAGGAAAAGAAGAGAGAAAAAAAAACTGGGCCAAAATTACATAACCTAACGAATCGGAAGAAGCAAAAAAAAATATTTTTCGTCCTTCCTCTGCACACACAAAAAAATATATACATAACTCCACTACTACTCGATTTTGACTTTCTCCTCGTGGTTCACCAAAATCTCATCGCTCGACTTCGTCTTCTTCTTCAGCAGCAGCTGTTGTAGTGTGTCGTAGTACAGATCGGCTTTACCAAAAATCTGTCAAAATTTCTCGCCTGGACTTTGTCGATAAGTGGGGGGTAGCGCCTTCACATCTCTCTCCCGACGGCCTGGACCAGCCAACTGCCCTGGGTCTCAGGTCACCATCCCTCACTCCTTCCCTTACCTCCCACTCATTGTCTAAGGCAACCAATCGCTCCTACAATAAGTTCTCTGTTGCGGACATCACCTCCCCCACTTTACCCTGCCCCCTCGAGCACAACAAGACGGATTTCAGTGGGTAAATTTATACCAAAAAAATCATTTTTTTTTACTTCTCTCTCTTTCACTCATCTTTCCAATTAGATAGATGGGTCATGTATTTTATTATTATAATAGCAATAAGGTCGTTTTTTCATGGTCTCCATTTTACTCTGTTCGAAAGTTCTGTTTGGAATGTGAAAAGATGAAATGGTCACCTAATGAGCAAAATCGCTCCTTCCACATTTATTTTACATTCGATCATTTTCCCTCCAACAAAAATTTTTTTTATGGGAAGTCATAAAAAATATGAAGGGAAAAAAAATATTTTTCGTGTGTGTGTGTTTTAGCGTTCTTCCTCCTCCATATGCATGAGTGAGTACAATCTCATCTTTCAAGAAAGAAAAGAAATCTGTGAAAAAAATGAGATACTAAAAAACAGTGCACGGAGCTATTACCGACTGCGTGCTAAAGTAAAATATTATTATTAGTATTAAGTAGAGGCGATGATGTCTACTTATCATCGACTTTCTACTAAAACTAATAAAAATGTATGTTCCTATTTATCCTTCGAAAAAATTCCTTATCATTGCAGTGAAAAAATATAAGTATGCTATATTTCAGCTCGAAATTTCCTTTCTTCCTTTTTGCGTGTGCTCCGATATCTCCTTTCTTTAGAGGAAAATGAAATGAAACAAAAAAAAATTATACTCAACCTGGGTGAATATAATGGTTGAGAGTATAATGGTTCATTGGAAAAAGAGCTCAGCTTGCAATCTGCTGCTTTATATGCTTCTTGTTCTTCCAGACGAGTAGTAAAAGACATGATGGCATATGTCTAATGTAGGCCACCCACGAAAAAGAAGCAAAAAACACACGAGGTCCGCCGCGCAATACCTGAATATTTGTGACGGTTTTACGACCAAGATGTGATAAAAAAAAGTGGGATATGTGCATCATCATCTCCTGGTCTCTCATCACAATGTTGATGATCCCTCAAAAAAATATAATATTCTAGTGTGAAGATTATGCCTGCCATGAAGGCTAGAAGCCAGGTCACAAAAAAATTACTCTTCGGGAGACGTAATATCTTTTATTTTTATTTTTCATGAACATGGAAATTGTTATGGTTTTAATAGACCTCCCAGTTTCTCCGCAGTTGAGTCATTCTTCTTCTTTCCAAAAATGAGAGGAAAAATTGAGAAGCAAAAAACTCCAAAAAGGAATATATGCTCAAGTCGGTTTTTGTAACTTCAAAAAAAGCATCCTTTACCTGACCTTGGCTACAAAGGATTCCAATGTGCAATTTCATTTTGAGGATGGATGTGGAAAGTTCATCTAAATATTTTTATTATCGTCAAAGCATCACTCTAAAAATTAGATAAGGAACGTGCTAACAACATCTCAGATGCAGGCTTCTCCATAAAGAAAAAATATATTAAAAAATGGCGTGTTTGTTATCTTAGTTTCTTGTGTGCATTCCATGAGATTTATGTCATTGTCGGAACGTTGAAAAAATAGTTGTAAATCGAGTTATCCATGCGAGAGAGGGCAATGAATGCATTTGTGTGTCATTTCTTCTTTTTTTTTGCTTCATTTTCAACTTTAAAGTGCTCGTATGTTTTTTTGTGCTTCTGTCATCGCTTTCGCTATGCAGCAGTAATGGTAATTTTTTTTTTTTCCTGTATTCATAAATGATAAATATTTTTGTCAGCGTAGCATCAGTATAACTTATTCCCGAAAGAGTACACATATTTGTATGTTTTTCCTTGCGCTTGTTAACTTATATATTACGTATGCTCCACTCCCCCCAAAACCTTATCCTGGTGTTGTCCTACTTCAGCTGTAAGAATAGGAGTAGTAGTTTTGCTCAGTATTTTTTTTGCAGAAACATCTGCGCAAAAAAAATAATAGTAAGAGAGCACCTCTGCTCCGAAATCGGAAGAGTGTTTTTGTCTCCGTTGATCCGAAAAGTATAAACGTTGTCGAGTGAAGGGTTGGTTACTAATGTGCGTTGTACTTGTCGTGTTATGTATGCTCAGGTCTCTACCGAAACTCAGCAGCCAAGACGATGAAGGGCCAACTCCGCAGACACTACATCTGACAGGCACCGGGCACTTTGAGCCGATTCCGCACAACCATCAAGACTGCGAACGAGTTGTCATCAATGTAAGTTTTCCCGCAAGGAAAGTCATTCTTAATTTAATTATTATTACAATCATTCTTGATGAACACATACATGTAAGGTACTCTGTGAAGTTTTGGGGCAAATGAGTGGTCACAAACAAGTATCTAAGAAAAAATATAGCGGAGCACATTCTGTGGTGGCAATGCAATATTATGCAGATTTTCCTGTTCGTGTTCCACAAGAAGAATCCTTATCCTTTCTTTCCTCTATCATCACGATCTCCCGAAAAAAAAGCATCTCACCACCTTTTCGATCCTTTTGTTTCCCGGACCTGTTCGGCCATTGCTTAAGCCAGAGGGAAAATGGCGATCACGGGAAAGAACGAAATTTCACAATGCTGTTATACCCATTCTCTGTGTTGCCTCCATTCTGGATGAAACACATAAAAAAACTAGGCAGAGAATTGTGTGATTTCGTTCTTTTTTCATATCATAAAAAATATATTAAAGACCACATGGATAAGTGGTTATAGGTATTATATAACGAGCTGATTTCATGTTTTTCATCAAAAAACATATTTAAGAAAAAAGTTTAAAGTTGGAAAAATGGCGATCACGGGAAAGAACGAAATTTCACAATGCTGTTATACCCATTCTCTGTGTTGCCTCCATTCTGGATGAAACACATAAAAAAAACTAGGCAGAGAATTGTGTGATTTCGTTCTTTTTTCATACCATAAAAAATATATTAAAGATCACATGGATAAGTGGTTATAGGTATTATATAACGAGCTGATTTCATGTTTTTCATCAAAAAACATATTTAAGAAAAAAGTTTAAAGTTGGTGTTAATATAATTGAGGAACGAAAGGAAAAAAATAAGGAACAACTTATATTTAGACATGCTTGGAAATTCCTTCAAATTTTTTGTAGTAAAAAGTCTGAATCGTTCTCAGTTTTTTTATAGATTTTTTTTTTTTTTGCATTTTACTCAAAGATAAAATGGGTACTGTTACGATCAATAGAAAAAAGGGATTTTTTATTTCGAGGGTTTTCCTGATCGCACTATTGCTGCTGGTTGTGATGGTGGTGGTGATGATGATGATGATAAGATTCGTTGGAATTGACAGTGGGGATATTGACTGATTGATTTCTGAATCATGGCACGTTCACAGAGAAAGAAAAAGCGGAGATGAGAGAAAATGTTTTTTAGGCAAATAGCTGTTAATGTGGTTTTGGAGAAAAAGGGAAGGATAAAGAAAAAAAGTGGGAATGTTGGGGAAAAAATGGATGAAAGGATATGGAAATTGTTATCTTTTGTTTTCTCCTCTGTTTCTTGGGATTGCCTGGTTTGGGTATTTTCATTTCACGGGAAAAAATGGGAAATGAGCATGATAACGTGTGAAACATGTGCGAATAATAATTTGACGCAGAGCTACACACCATAGTCCTACTACTGTAATGACGAAGTAAACTGTGTGTGCTCCCTTTTCTTCTCTTCTCTCGGCGTCGTGAAACGAAAATACCTGACAAGATTTACTGATCTGGAGAGAGAGAGAAAAAAAAGGAGAGAAAAGAAAGTGTTGTTTGGGGCAAGAAAGATTGGGGATGTAGCCAAGGCGCGGAGAAAAAAAATGTGATGAAGATATGGAAATTTAAATAAGAAAGGGAAGAATAGAAAAAGCATTATAATGTGTGCAATGTATGAACGTGTGAAGATATATATTCCATATATTTATATGATGATAAGGAGATTTTGTAAAAGAAGAAAGTTGTGCAAGCGTTTTGAGGGAATGATAAATAAAGTGACATTTTGATTGTGGATTTTAATGTGTGTGCGAAATGTGGTTGTCTTGAAGGTGAGCGGACTGAGGTTCGAGACGCAACTGCGAACGCTGAACCAGTTTCCTGACACATTGTTGGGAGACCCAGCCCGTCGGATCCGGTATTTCGATCCACTCAGGAACGAATATTTCTTCGATCGAAACAGACCGAGCTTCGATGCCATCCTGTATTACTACCAAAGGTAATAGCAATAAAATAATTTATTTGCTATAATTCCTTTGCTTAGTTGTTTACTACCTAATCCGTACCCATCCTTTCAAACATTTTGTTGTGATGAATTTAATACAAATGCTGTTCTAAATATAAATTTGATTGTTCATTTAATTTAGTGGGGGTCGTTTGCGTAGACCTGTCAATGTGCCTCTCGACGTCTTCGCTGAAGAAATCAAATTTTACGAGCTGGGAGAGTTGGCCACGAACAAATTCAGGTATGTGTGAACTGAGCACAAACTATATATTGCCCGAGGCAAGGAAAATGTTTGTTTTTGGAGCATGAGTAATCAATGGCACTCCTTTCTTGAGGTACGTGAACACTTAATTACAAGAGATAAAATTCCTTATCATCAAACTCGGCTCTGAGTTAGGATATAATCGGGTTGAGTGAGACTAACGTTGACCATGCATTTTTTTCTATTTCTCGTTTTCCAGATCCCTTTTTTCTCACCGAGACGATATGTATAGTGTGGTTCTCCTTTGAGTTAATCGTCCGGTTTCTCTCGTGTCCCAATAAACTGTTATTTTTCCGTGACGTTATGAATATCATAGACTTGATAGCAATCATTCCGTACTTCTTGACACTGGCCACCGTCCTCGCTGAGGATGACAATGAGCCGATCGTCCCCAAGACGAAACAAGACTCCGCCTCCAACCAAGCCATGTCACTCGCCATTCTCAGAGTTATACGATTAGTCAGAGTTTTCCGAATTTTCAAGCTCTCCAGACATTCTAAGGGACTTCAAATCCTCGGAAGAACTCTTAAGGTTAACGACTTTATCATTATTAATTAACTGTATTTCATTGATTTATTGGGAGCCAGCAGAACGCTTACATTAAACTAGATGTAACATATGGGCAACAATGCAGTTGCTCTTTTTAGCACGTAGTACATTCAAAAAGGTAAAGGATTATCAGCTTTAAACATGATTTGTTATATTAATCATAAACGTTTTCTGTTCTAGGCTTCCATGAGAGAACTGGGATTGCTCATTTTCTTCCTTTTCATTGGTAAGCTCACCACATTACAGATCTTCCCCATTCCCATCAAATGCATTTTCGACAAGATACCAAGTTTCCCATTTTACTGGTGCCGTACCTCGTTTCTCTGGCACTCAAAATGAAAAAAATAGGTGGCCAAATACGGTATCTTATCTTCAACAATTCCGTACTGTCATCATCATCCATTCATATCATGCATTAAAGAGGAATTTACCATTCCATTTTTTTTATTCTTCAAACAAAATGATAAAAAGGGCGCAACTTATGCACACGTGATTCCCCTTCCGTGGAAATAAAATGAGTGTCACCAAAAGTATAACACATTTGAGTTATCTTCCCATTCAAAGAAACTAGAGAAAGGGGAAGCTCATCACTCTCGAGTGATACTCTGTCACACTCACTCACTCCAGCTTCTGACCTCGCTCCGCGACACCTTGACATAACTATATTTTTTCGTCTTGTCACATCAATGAAGAGTGTCTCTTTGAGAAAAAAGAATTGTGACTTGCCGTTCCACCAATTTTTTTATGTCTCGTCTCAGCTCTACTCTCTCATTTTATTTTCTCCTTGTTGCGAAATCACACCCGTTCCAAAAAAAAATTCACTACCATAAATTGAACAAAAAAAATGTACCTCCAATTGCATCACTCATCGTCACCGCGAAGAGCTATTTTTTTCTTATCTTGTTTTCCCCACATTATGACAGGTGCAATAATAACCTGTGAATGATGATGTAGGTTGGTAAGGAAAACTTGTGAGAAAATGAAAAGGCTTGTAATTACTGGAGTGAAGTGAGCTGGAGTGAGCTGTTTTAATGACTCAACTGAATTATTTTCTTCATCAAACGAACATTGGTAGCAAAAAAAAACTTTAGGGAAGTTATATTATGGTTCCATTAAAAGGATTGAAACCAGCCTTTGGGCAATATTTGTGTAGTAATTTAGTGGTGGTAAGATTGAAGCACACCAGCAGCGCCATACTTTTTTGGGAAAGGATTGTTATGAACTCAAAAGAACGGAGTGGAAATGAAAGGTAATTAGTATGCATGTTGTGCGCGGCGGTTGAAGACTTCAGCTCCGACGTCAGCCTTTTTTCCAGACACAAAGACAGGTAGAAAAAAAATGTTACCTTCTGGGCAGAGCAAGACCGAGAAATTCTCAGATGAAGTATGTTTTGATTTGAGTGAAGCAATAAATTTGTTTTAGTGGCGCTGAACACAGATCGTAACCAGAGAATGATGTTTTTTGTAATAGGTTTGCATATCAAATAGTATGTCCTTCGAAGTTGAGTGATATTTAAATGAAATGCTAATTGATTGGTGTAAAGTAGCAGCCAATCAGGAGGAAGATGCAAGTGACATAGTAGTAATTTTAGCGAGTGTGTGTGTCCTTGTATTTCTGACAAGGAATGTTCGGCCAATGTGACACTTAAAATTCAACAGTTTTACTGTTCCCCGGGACATTGTTTGCATCGCAAACGCTAGATAAAACCAATTGAATGCAAGTGTTTAATGGTGCTGTGAATTTAACTTGCAATCAAGTAAATTTGTCGTAAACGGATTTGGGTTTACGTTTCGGTACGGTTGCGTTTAAATTAATTTAGTAAATGACTAATGGAATAGGTATGCTCAGGATTTGGATGCACCACAAACATGATCGAAAGTATTATATTTGACCCAAATATAACCAATCTCGCATGCACTTCAATGTAAAGCGGATAAGTTATAGCAGAAGTGGATGCTTTAAGTTAGTTTGCATACAACATACTTTGAATTTAGTGCCATTAAATGTCCGCAAATTCAGACGATAGTGATATGCAACGTGCTGGTGATGCAAACAAGTCTCCGAATTTGGTCAATTTTTGTGTCATTTTTACTGAAGATTCCTTGTGAGTTTTTATATATGGACTCAAAAGTGATTTCATTGCCCCGTAATTTTTTTTGCACTTACTAAATACTAGAGTTGAGTTAATCATTAAATCTCCACGTGCTCGATAATTCAAATATAATTGTAACGAAATTTATTGGGTGGTCCTTGGGCGTGAGTGTGAGTTTCATTAAATACTGCTGGAGTATTTTATTCGAATCAGTTGTATGCGAGTCACGATTGCACTTCCGTTGATAAGTAATTTTAGTAGAAAATTAAAACCAAGTTTGTAAGGTATGTAGATGGAGTTAAATTTAATGTCGAGAGTGGTTTTTAAATTAACTTCACAGTCGTATTATTGTTGTGGTGCGGTGGATCTGCTGAATAAGATTTTTACAACTTTTGGTAATTAGCAAAGTGCAATAGTTTTTGCCAGTATTTTGTACCTTATCTTGTGGGATTTCCGCAGCCAAATTCGGTAACTGAACATATTTTTTAAGGATCCCGCATATAACAACCTTGTGAGACAATTTGTCTTCTTAAGTTGTGTGCTTTTTTTAAACTAACCATTTGGCGATTGTTGTGAAGGTTTGCTTCTGGAGAAAGGAAAAATTTGAAATCTTGGCAAAGCAAGAAAACCAAATAAAATTTTGTGTTCTTCCAGGAATTGTTCTGTTCTCAAGTATTGTATACCATTGCGACTCACACGAGTATGGGTCTACGTTCAGGTCCATACCTGATGCTTTCTGGTGGGGACTCATAACCACCACCACTGTCGGCTATGGTGACATGAGGTAACAAAAATGCCAACTCAAAACCTCTTCAATACTATCGGTTTCTCTCGAAACAAACTTTCCAATCGTTCATGCCACCATCTTTAAAAAAAACTCATTCATTCTCTGACTTTTTTCCCTCAACATCAGATTTTAACATGAGAAATTTTTTTTTCAGACTTCTACCAAACTCTCTCCCTGTGTGTGCCTCCCCCTGTGTGCATTATTATTTCCCCAAAAAAAAGAAGGCATGAATGAATGTCACATGTGTGTATGTGTGTGTGCGTGCGTGTTATTTATCTTTGCTGGGACGATGCTCTTTCTTAATTAATTGTGTCATGGGCCAAGTCTCTCTCTGTTTCAAAAAAATTTGTGTGTAGGCGTGGGCTCCTCCCTTGCTGCATTATTTAATTTTTTTCCAGTGTGCATAGGTACAAAATAATTGTTAAGATGTGTTATTATAAAACTCCAATCAAGTAATTCGTTAATTCTCCATAATATTTCTTATTTTGTTTTAAATTTATCCTTCTCCTGCAGGCTTTATTATCTCTCATAGATGACAGCCGCTGCGCGTGTGTGGTTTCGATAAAAACAAATTTAGAAGCGCGTTTGCAAAAAATCTATATATATTTAAAAGATTTAAGGAACAAAAATGAACTGATGTGTTATATATGTGTACATAAATATTGTTGTTATTGTAGGTAGCCTTTGTGGTATGTGCGAACCCTTTTTATTTCCCGTGTGCAAAAATATTTTATTACTATTCTTGTATATTGTGAATATTACTTTCACTGTTGCGACAGTAATTCTACCAGAATTCATATAAATATATTCGATATTTCTTTATAAATACCATTGCTGTACTATATAAAAGGTCAGTGTTCAATGTTCCGCTTTCGTTTTCGATCTTATCATGCAAAAAAATAACGTGTGGTCATTGTTTTCTCTTATTTCTTGTGGTCGTTTAGTACTACATACTATTTTCGGTATTTATTGACTATTGTATTATATAAAAAAAAGTTGTGTATTGAACTCGTTGCTGCGTCACGTGTACATAATATTTTATGCATTTGATCACGTTGTGAACAAGGGAAAACTATTATAACGAGGAAACAGTTCTGCATGAGAATGTCAACAAGTCATGATAAACACCAACTGAGTATTATTTATATTATACGTTTCTTGAACCGGGTTTAGGCATCGTTATCTAATATTTGGCCATAGTTTATGTCTCAAATCAAACAAAAAAAATTGGGCGCATCAAAGAAAGATACATCAATCATTTTATTTTTTTTATGTTTACTCTCAAAAATGAAAAACAAAATTATGGTTCTTCTCCATCTCAAAACTTTACTTGATTATTACTTTTTTTGTTGAATGGTTGATGATGATGATAATGATGATGCTGAGACCGCTCTGCCTATCACTATTTTCCTCTTCTTGCAGGTGTGGTTCTATTTTCAAGTGCTGTCTACTTCNTCTTGCAGGTGTGGTTCTATTTTCAAGTGCTGTCTACTTCGCAGAGGCTGGCACTGAACATTCTTACTTCAAGGTACAGAGAACAAACTTTACTATTTGCTAAACATGACGCACGTTATTAATTGTTTATTTAGCAAAATCTGTGTTGACTACTATGACTCCGTCCACTCAGGCAGTCTCTCCGAAGTTGTCTTCGTTCTCGTTACACATAACGTCTTGCTAATTCTTCCATTTTCTCATTTCTTTTCATGCAATTCATCCTACGTAACTGCGGTTTACAAATGAGCAGAGGTAATTTTTGTTATGCTCGTATTGCTCATTCCTTTGTAAGTTAGTGGTGATGATGGAATGACTAATGAGTTTCTTTTAATTCACTTTTCATATTCTTGCGGAATGTGTTCGGCGGATTTAGCATACCGGTGATTTACAAATTTTATTAAAGCATATAATAAGCATTTTTAATTACCATGAAAAAAAATGCAGCTCGATTGTAATGACTACAAATTTTTACATAGGATGCATTCTGGTGGGCGGTCGTTACCATGACGACAGTGGGCTACGGTGACATGACGTATGAAAAATAATTTTTGTTATGCTCGTATTGCTCATTCCTTTGTAAGTTGGTGGTGATGATGGAATGACTAATGAGTTTCTTTTAATTCACTTTTCATATTCTTGCGGAATGTGTTCGGCGGATTTAGCATACCGGTGATTTATAAATTTTATTAAAGCATATAATAAGCATTTTTAATTACCATGAAAAAAAAAATGTAGCTCGATTGTAATGACTACAAATTTTTACATAGGATGCATTCTGGTGGGCGGTCGTTACCATGACGACAGTGGGCTACGGTGACATGACGTATGAAAATGATTCACACAATAAAAAAATATATAACTTTTTTTGCTAACACAAAAAAATCAATCTTTTAAGTTTATATTGTTTCATTTGTTACTAACAAGATATCTCTCACTCGCTCTCTGTTTCTGTCTCTTTCCATTTCTCTCTACTTTTAGTTCGTTTTTTACTCTCTCTCTTTCTCACTCTCTCTCTCTCTCCTTTCTCAAGAAAAAGATAATAACAATCAAACTAACTTTTCACCATCATCATTATCACTTTCTCTCATTCTCTTTTTTAGTGTTCTACTACTAAGCTCACACAATTTTTTTTCGCAATGTGTAACACAATATTAAACACGTTATACCTGATATATATCTAATAGAGCCTAGTTGTTTCTCGTACTCCTGCACTTTCTGTGTGTCAACACGGTTTATATCTTTGTCGTGTGTATCACTGTGACTTCTGCTACTTCACAACTTCGCCAACAAAAACTCTCCTTCCTGTCTTATTTACAATTGTCACTCAGCTCAATTTTTAGTCCGGTTTGAAGGACAGGAAAGGAGTATATTTTTTGTTTTTCTTTGGAAAATAAAAAAAAATTTAAGAGTAAAACTGAATTACTTATTTTTTTACGCTGGATGGAAGAAAAAAAAGTTGAGAAGTTGTTTTCCTCTCCAACTTTTTTTTCGTACTTATGGGAGGAGGCTGAAGTGTCACTCATTGTCACTTTATTTTCCCATTAAATTATTGACTTACTTGGTTATTGTTCTTATTTTCGTGGAGCTTTCTTGTAGTGTGCCTTTGAAAAAATAAAGTTTTTTTTTTCCTTCAAGACAAAATACATAAATGATGATGAAGAAAATACAGTGAAATCTACTTACCTTTATTTGTTTTTTAGGGCTGAGCAATAGCACACGTCAGTCAGTCAACGTAGATATTTTTTTTTTGTTTTTACCATGAGAACAAAATAAGGAAGGAATAATGAGGAGGAGTAAGAGCAAAACCCATAAATTTTTTTTTCCTCGTTTCGAATATTCCTTGGAAATAACCTGTATTTCGCATTTTTTTGAAAGAATGCAATACATAAAAATATTACTCTTTTATTCACACGCTTATCTCATCCAATCCATTCCGTGTACTGGTTAAGATAATTGTTATCTGGAGAAGAAGGAGTACGTCATCCATGAGTAGAAATAGAAATTGACTAACATTTTTTTTTTCGAAAAAAAAAGTGTAGATCCAAGAGAGGATTCCTACATACTTATACGTAATAAAATGCACGACTCCCAAAGTACTGTTGTGAGCACATCTCTCCAAATTCACACCTAAACATGAGTTGATAATCTAGAACGTCACCAGAAATATTAATTTTAACAAAGTACATAATAATATATAACCTTTATTAACGGTTCGTTGACATTTCTCAGCACGCAATACTAATCAACTACTCTATCATAGTCTCGCCTTGGTTCTCTCTATTTTCTCTATTCTCTCTCTCTCTCTTTAACGAACGCCATTTAGACATGTTGATTTTGAAAAAAATTGTAATCTAGTTTGCAGTAACCATAATATTGCACCTTGAGTAGATAAGTATATTTATATGTGTAGTATAGTAAATAACTCTTTCTCGCTTTCACTCGTCTCTGAGCAGTAGTATATATGTTTTTTAGAAAATCCTCGTGTAAATAATTTCACTAGTGTATATAATTAGTAACTAATTCAATTACGTGCTTCCTTGTTATCATAGAATTCAATCTATTTTAGGAGTTTACAACAAGTTTGTTCATTAGCATGGCTGAGATAATTATTGGTAGATGTATGTAGATTACAACATTTTTAGTGGAGCTTGGAAGCGATCTAGAATGTCCTGTCCTTATCACGTCACAGTGATACGAAATGTTTCAACTTCTTGTTCGTCATCAATGTTTGCTTCTTACAATGTTTCTATTAACAACCAAATCTTCTAACATCCTTTAACCCTTTTCACTTGACAATTTCTTATCTTTTTTGTTCTTTTCTTTTTTTGAATAATATTTCTTGTGATAGGAAAAATGATTTTTTTAAGGAAGAGACTAATTGTGCTTTTTTTCTTATTTTACTCTCTTCTTCTTCCATCTTCACTTCAAAATGTTTGGAACTTACCCGTACCTCCGTTTCTACCTGGATTGCTGCTGTCTTATGATAAAAATTTTGTGGGGGTGCTCAGGCCGGTAGGTGTTTGGGGTAAGATAGTCGGTTCATTGTGTGCCAT
>JAHZNF010001909.1:0-13829 GCA_027744215.1 Troglopedetes dispersus
TGTGACAGCAAAACTATTGAGTTGTGACAGCAAAACTATTGAGTTGTGACAGCAAAACTATTGAGTTGTGACAGCAAAACTATTGAGTTGTGACAGCAAACTATTGAGTTGTGTCAGCAAACTATTGAGCTATCACAGCAAAATATTAAGTTGCCACAGCAAAATGTTTAGTTGTCAGAGCAAAACTTTAGGTTGTGGCAACAAAAAGTTTAGCTGTCACAAACCAAATTTGTTTTGTCGTCCCTAAAATTTGCTATGACAACAAAACATTCTCTCCGTGAGTAATCATATACTTCCGTGCATACCGTCGATACTCTTCATTAGAAGAGAATTAGGAGAAAATTAAAAGGATATTGGCGTGAGCGGAAACTTTAGCTGCATTCTGCATACTGTGCTTTTTCTAAACTTGCTGTCAAAATTAATGTTTCCACGACGGGGAAAATATCTTCTTGTCATCATAGCAACTTTTCAGGACAGCAAAACAGTTTTGGTTGTGGTAACAAAAATTGTGGTTGTCAACCGTATTTGTTTGTCGTCCCCAAATTTTTTGTTGTGATAACCACGAATCCTGCTTTCTTCCGTGTGCCTGTGGCTTTATTGTGTCCGTAGCATTAAGAGCATCGACAAAATCAAGGGGGCCCCCACTCACTTTTTTCGTGTACACAGATTCTTAAGATTCTCGAAGATTCGTAAAGATTCTTGCAGATTCTTACAGATATTGGCGCTAAACCGTATAAAATCGTGCTTGTTTTTTGTTAATCTGTACAGTTATCCCAGAGAATCTAGTAAACTCTTGTGGATTCTTGGACATTTTTTGTGATTCCATGAAGATTCTTGGACAAAAGCACACAGATTTTCGGGAGTGGGGGGCCCCTTGGACAAAATACATCTTAATTTAAATACAGAGCAGCTTCTTCGATTAAAGATTCGATTGTATTGTTTCATTCTATTTCCGTATATCCCAAATCCCGTACCCGATTTTAAGGCCCCAGACCAGAGTAGCAGCCCTTGAAAAAGGGTGATTTTGGGGTGTAAATTACTATTATATGATGCATGTCAGTAATACCAGCTAATTACCTATTATTTTTCATAATTTTATAAAGAAAAAATAAATAAAAAAAATTGGTCCCCAATATGCAGGTTTTAGTGTGCTCCGCTTGGAAAAAAAACACTTGTATTTTGATGGTGGGCAGTCTGCCGGCCTCCTGGCAGTTCTGAAAAACCTGAAAAAAATTTCTCAGTTTTCTTAAGGCTTGGGTCCACCTGTTGAATTCAATATTTTTTTAAAACCACCTTAACAGTTTTTATTACCATAATTTTTAGTTCAACAGGTGACCCCAAGCCTAAAGAAATCTCAGATATTTTTTTCTGGTGTTTTAGAACTACTAGGGGGCCGGCAGACTGCCCACCATCAAAATACAAGTGTTTTTTTTCCAAGCGGAGCACACTAAAACCTGCATATTGGGGACCAATTTTTTTTTTTATTTTTTCTTTATAAAATTATGAAAAATAATAGGTAATTAGCTGGTATTACTGACATGCATCATATAATAGTAATTTACACCCCAAAATCACCCTTTTTGAAAGGGCTGCTACTCTGGTCTGGGGCCTTAAAACAGCAGCGCCGTGCCGCCGCCGCGGGAAAACACAGTCGTAAATAGAAGGGAATGCGTCGAACACGTGGAAAATAAGCACTTAACGTGTGGTTTTTTCGGCGAATTCAAGCGCTTTCTGTTCCTTAAAATTACCTCTGCAGAACAAGGAAGAGCAGGCTCGGGCAAAACCTCTGCACAGCGCCTAAACTTATTCAAGTCGCGGCCGACGCGTGGCGTGTGACGCCGCCACCACCGCCGCGTCTGCCTGCCGCAAATTTGTCGCCTAAGCAAATGGCTTCCCTTCTTTCTTCGGAAAAACAGAGTTTGTTTGGCCTCCAAGGCGTAAAACAACTTTTCCTAAAAATAAAGTCAACGTTACGAGAGGGAAAGAAAAACAGGTAAAATACTACGTTTTGTATTTCTTAAAGCCCGAAAAAGAAATCAAATTTCGCTGCAGCCAAAACCAACAACTACTGATTTCATTCTATGAGGCTAAATACAAATTCCTTTCCCCGAGGGGGCACAGACTCCCAGAAACTCTGTACACCAATTTCGATGATTTCGCTCCATTCTAATTAGGGGGAAGGTTACCCGTCTGGGACAGCCCATCGAATTGGACAGTCTAGTGTATCATGCGAATATCTCGAAAACAGCGAAAGATAAAACGTTACATGATATTTCATTTCGAAGATAATTGAAGGACCCTTCATATGAAATATTTTATATACCCGTTTCCAAGATATTCCTACACAAAAATCGGAATGTCCCCCATTCAGAGACTGTCCCAAACAGGTAACCTTCCCTTTACGTTTTTCAACGTTAGAAAAGGGGTGTTTTAACGCAGCTTACTTATTTTCTTAATATATTATCATAATACACAGGATAAAATCACTCAAAATTAGTTGACATCGAATGTGATTTCGCTCCTTGCTGTTACCACACCGATTTCGCTAGTCGGCGTCCCCTCGCATTTCCCCCATCAACTTCAGGTTTTTTACCCATGCACCTATTCCTCCGGCAAGGAGAAGGTCTTTCCCAACACATTTGAAAGCCATTTTTCTCGCCCAAAGAAGAACTCCATGACGAATCGATCATTGGGGGAGGGACGGGGGGTTCCCCTGAAGTGCCACTATCCGCTCAACCACCAAAAAGCCATAATTTTCCAGATTGAAAAAGCTTTTGCTTTCCTCGAGATGTGTCATGGTTGCTGGGGGGGGGGGGATGACCATGACAGTTATTTGCCCTCTTTCCGGTGGTCAGTCAAAAGGTGATGGCACACACGCGCGCTCGTGCTCCTGCTTTCAGCCCCGTGGGCTCTGTAATGAATAACCCACCCGCTGGCGAGAACCGCCCTAAACGTGGGGGGAGGGGGACAAGTTGTGGACAAGGACAGAGGTGAAATCGTCCGAAACGTTCAAAGGCCAAATGACGGTACTGTGGTACGGTGTTCGCTAGGGGGCCATAGGTGGACTGGACTATTTTACACCAATTTAAGCCAATGTCCGAATGGCCTGCCGAATGGTCAAGGTCTCTCATCTGACACTATAAAAAGTAGCGACAAGCCCGAAAATAGGTACCTTTAATTCCGTTTGGGAATTAAGGGAAAAAAAAGAGAGAGAAAAAAAGTGCCATCACCGCACCAGTGACCAATGAATCTTGATGATCTCCGCTGTACCCTTGCAAACCCTACGAAACACGAAATATATTTTTAATACATATTTTGCACTCTTCCGTCGATTGCCTTTTGTATGTTTGGTGGTCTTTCTAACCTACAAATTTTTAAAACGGAAAATTTTCTGCTGGAATATTTGCAATATTGACTTTTTTTAAGGTGTTAATTTTTTTATCATTAAAATTTAACAACACAAATCTGACTTTAAATTTTGCAAAATTGTTATTTTTAAACTGTTTAAAATGTTTTAAAAAAAATAATCAAACTTTTTGATTTGAAAATTTGCAAATTGACATTTTAAACGAATTGTGTGAGTGCGCAGAAGGTTTATAAACAGGGATTGGAAGGGAAGAAGTCCGTAACACGTTTGGATTTATCTAAAATATATTTCGTGTAATGTGCGACATACAGTGAAACCTCGTTATAAACGTGTTTTAAGGAACCGGGGGAAAATGATCGCTATGGCGAGGAAAACGTTATAACGAGGAAATATTTACATACACCCAAAAAAAAGTATTCTCATTTTGAGACACAATATTCTCATTTTGAGACATAATTTCCTCTAGTCATAGTCCTCTCATATTTCCTCTCAATTTTAGAATATCTTTCTCGATACGAGAAAAATAATCCTCTCGTTTTTAGAGGACATTATTCTTAAAATGAGAATATATTCTCTGTGCACCGGCAATGCGCATGCGCGGGGGCATCGGAGCCAGTATGGCCAACAATAGCTACGATTTTGTGCAAGGTTGTGAACAGATTCTGTTCCAGTTCCTGGGCTGATTATACGTTGTCTGAGTCTGACTTGAATTAGACTATTAGACTTCAAATAAGTGATTTTGATGTCTGGACACAGGCATCAAGTTTGTGTTTTCTACAGCTGCTGTTTTGTGTTTTGCCGTGAAGCACTACGCAGCCAACTCGGTTCACTTGTAAATCAACAGCAAAGTGATTTTCCTGTAAGTAATCAACTACAACCTATTTTTACAAACTTGTTATTAACATGCTCAAGCACCAGCATTGTTTTTTTTTATTCTGTAGTAATAGTAATTTAGCACTAAATTGAAGTTATTGACAAACAAACATAACCTCAACCGTTGTTTATCTCGTTGGATTTTGTGACTAGACGAATGTTTTCCATTTTTTAAAAGATAAACTTAGTAAACAATGTTAAAAAATAAAGAAATTGACTAGCATTGAACTATTATACGATTTAAAACAGTGTCAGAAACTATGCTTCATGTGTCACTATATTATGTGTAGGGCCAGGAAAATTGCTTTTTTTAAAAGAATTTTCTCTCGCTTTTTATTCGGTAACGGCTTGGTAACGGTAAGAGATAACCTAGGCAAATGACCCTTGGAAAGCTCAGCAGTAAGAGATAACCTAGGCAAATGACCCACTTTTGCTCCGGTAAGAGATAACCTAGGCAAATGACCCTCTTTTGGAAAGCTCAACGTAAGAGATAACCTAGGCAAATGACCCACTTTTGGAAAGCTCAGCTCGAGAGCTTTCCTAAAGTGGGTCATTTGCCTAGGTTATCTCTTACAGTTTCCGAATAAAAAGCGAGAGAAAATTCTAAAAAAAAACATCCTGGCTCTAAAATGTAGCTTGATTGCATTTAGAAGTACAGTTATGTCATATTTATACAGGGTTGCTTTCTATGCCCTTTCACGTTGTGTCTATTTCTTTCTAGTAATAAGATACTCCAAGGGTTGTAGAAAATTGTTAACTTAATAAGCATGCACCTTACCAGAAGTTGATACCTGGTACCTCCTATATAAATTTTCACTATTGAGAGGGCACAAGTTGTACTGATATATTCTTCTGAACCTGTTAACTAATATGGCAGAGCTTAGTTTAATTTACATTTTTTCTCTTACAGGTTGGTTATCAACTTCAACACCACCCAGTGAGGAGGGCGACTGATCTGTAGTTATTCTTCAATGAAAGGCCTGTTTTTCTTGCTGCGTGGGAAAAAACTGTTCAACAAAATTTCCTACTGATTGTTTGTATTATTTTTAAGATAATATGCCTTGTACTTGATGTGTGTACACAATAAATTTTAACACTGTAATACAGGCTTAAAACAAATCATTTTATGTACTAACTCCCAAACCGCTTTAGTTTTGCAGCGTTGAAATATTCTTTCTAAAACTGGTAATGTTGTTTACCTTTGGAAAACAGTGTACTTACAACTATCTTTTTCTTTACTCTGTCCTATGTGTTAAAATCTTTTGTAATTAAGAATCTTAAAATTTTCATATCAGAAAAATTAATCACCTTCATTAAATATAAACCTCTTCTCAGGTAAGAATGGCATTTACACTTTATTGTTTTGGCTGAATACTGTGACTTTTCTTCTAAGGCTAGTAACTATTGATCTCCCCGGTACAATCCTCTCTATCTGAACTATAAAGCAATCTATTTTGACTAAAATATCGACTGATTGTTATTAAATAAGTAGGAAGTTCATTAATTTCAACTATAAAATATTAGTAATAGTAAATGCTTCTGCAAACCACTTTTAAAAACATAACTTCTACTCTACTTTTCAAAGGTCATGAGACAGGAGAATGTAAATCAAACACTTGATTTAAATTAGCGCTTTAATGATTTCCACAGAAGTTGTTTCACACAGCGGATGAAACAGAAACTGGTCCATTTACACCACATTGGATTGAATATAAGTCTTGATGTCAACTTTTGAGAGCACCTCAGAGTAAAACATGTTGCACCTGGTCGCTTTTATGTTCACTGCAGCAAATAGTAAGTTGTTTCACACAGCGGATGAAACAGAAACTGGTCCATTTACACCACATTGGATTGAATATAAGCCTTGATGTCAACTTTTGAGAGCACCTCAGAGTAAAACATGTTGCACTTGGTCGGACTCTGACAGTATAGTTTCACACTTCACTATCAAATTTCACATAATTTTAGCACGCCACTTGCTTTCCCAGGTAACCTTTGGAAGCTCAGGCTGTCCACAGCTAAGCAGTCTAAATATTAGAACTTCTTATGGGGTGTGTAATCTGAAATACAAAACAAAACAAAAGAATTAAAGTTAGACATATACTCTTGAGTAATACTTTAATGTTGTTGTTTTTTATCACTAGGCACATTAAATGGGTACTGTAAATACGGTAGTTATTTGTGTAGAAGGTTGTCTCAGAAAACAACATTGTAGGTTATTTGAGGTTATGTTTAGCCTGACACAAAACGTTCTGTTTGTCTGAGCCCGTAATACCCTCTTAATTGTATAGTAAATTAAATCCCATAATCAATAAAGAAAAGAAGATGAATTTAGACGTTTAACGTACCTGCAGAATCAAAAAGTCGGAGAAACTCCCGTGTCATCCAGGTCCAGGACGTAGGATTGTGCTTTACTCCAATAAATCCAGCACGTTTACCGTAAATACATGAAGTTATTTCACAGTTTTGACTTCGAGGAATAATGATATGCTAACCTTTTGGAGTATGCGATGGTAAATCAATCGTTAAATAGTAAAAACAAACAAACAAGTATGTCAACAGGTTGACAATGTTCGCTCAACCCTCCTCCCCCTTCCCCTCGGTACCGAGAATACGAGGCTTCAAACGGGAAACTGCGTCCGATTTCATTTCATACGCTCCACAGTTCAGAGAATATCTTTTCAACCTTTCTGTTTAATTGAGAATATGTTCTTGTATTGAGAGGATTCCTCTCCTTTCATGTAAGAGTGGAACAAATTCTCATTTTGAGAATAATCCTCTGTGGCCCTCAGATGAGAGGAAAATTTGGCTCAATATGAGAATATTATTCTCAAAATGAGAATACTTTTTTTTGGGTGTACGACGCCTTACGGAATTGGGACCAAACGTTTCGATCGTTAGTGGGGAAAACGTTATAGCGAGGAACGTTATAACGGGGTTTCACTATACGTACTTTTCTTTTCGAGGGTATTTTCTGGACTTTCGGCGATCGCAAAGTCCCGAAGCTTTGGCAATTTCAAGTTTGTGTAGGTGGAGCCAATGAGGAGCAGAGTGGAGCGATCCGAGCTGCCCAGTCGCCTCTGGTTAAAATCTTAATTACCGCTGCAACGTTCCCCTTGGGCAAAAAACCGTGAAATATTTCACGGTTATCCTGAAAAATTTTACGGTTATCCTGAATAATTTTACAGATCCTCAAAAAAGAGAACAAAAAACGTGAAAAATTTTCAAGATCGTCGGTTTTTGATTTCATCATTCATGAAAATTTTTACAGATCCCGAAAAATTGTAGCCATAAAATTTTTTCAGATCTGTAAAGAGAACAAAAAACGTGAAAAATTTTCAAGATCGTTGCTTTTTGATTTCATCATTCATGAAAATTTTTACAGATCCCTAAAAATTGTAGCCATAAAATGTTTTCAGATCTGTAAAAGTTTCAGGATCTGTACTTTTGTAAACATAAACAACCCTCAGATCTTGGAAAAATTCCACGATCTGTTTTTTCTATTATAACGGATCTTAAATATTTTTACCGATCGTGAGATGTCCATGATTTTTGTGTACCGCAAAAAATGTTCTGATCCGAAAATTCTTACAGATCCTAAATATACTATCCATAAAATATTTACAGATCTGTTAAAGATTCATGATCCGTCATTTTGTAAACATAGGCGTAACCCTTGAGCAAAAAACCGTGAAATATTTTACAAATACCTAAAACAAAGTACGAATTTTCGTTGAAATTTTCGTGGATCCTATCTTCCGATCCGGTAAAAAATTCAGCATACTCACTTCTACAACTGAATATTCTTAAAAGTTTTCACTGATCCAAAGTTAAAGACATATCTGAGGCACTAAGAGTACTTTAAAAAGCAACAATAGGTGTACTATCTCTTGTGGATATCTAAAAATAATACCAATCGACAATATATTCATATTGGAACTTGCGATTCCTGATTAAGATTTAATTGATATGATTTTAGAAATCTCTTTCGTTGTAATACGCAGATGTTGCTTTAGAACCATCACTTACGATACCAGTACCGTATTTACATTTATTTTTCCAATAACTAGGTTAGGTACTCAATTCATTGTACTGGTAATTTTTTATTTTTTTAATCCGCTTGACGAAAGCAAACCAAGAAATAAGTATATAGCTCCTGTTCTAAGGACTAAACAATACCGGTACGTTGTAATTTGTTGCTATCGGAAGTCACAAATGATGAAATGCCAGAAATAGTAACAGCAAACGTTTGTAAAAAGCAACCATTTTCATACCGTGCTCATATGGGTCATTTTACTGCTTTTAGGCTGCTATGTCGCTAAAGACAAGAGAAATTTAAAGGGCAATAATTTATAAAACTGTAATAAATGTCAAAATTATTAGATCGGTGAACTTGAATAGTTATAAATACTTTTGTCTACCCGGCTAAAACGTAGTGACTTTGAAGTTCCTACTTCTTTACGACGTTATGACTATAATTTGTTTACAAGATTCAAAAATGTTAAATTTATTTACAATGTCATAGTTTACAAGAGTCAAGCGCATACCTAGTTTAGAACAAGCATCGGTGAATCTAATACAGTCATGAAAAATTGCGACCATAGTCTCATTGATTGAAACTTGTTAAAATTGTTATGAACAATTTTAACAACAACAGCATGTTGAACAATGCTCATCATCAAAATAAAATTACAGCTAGTATGCTCCGAGCTTTGTCAACTTATATGTCCCAAGCTTTGTCAACTTTTAAGAATCATGAGAAATTTTGCGGATCCGTAGTGGATCACCGGTTTGCAATGCCAACTTTTAAGAATCATGAGAAATTTTCCGGATCCGTAGTGGATCACCGGTTTGGTTTGTCAACTTTTAAGAATCATGAGAAATTTTGCGGATCCGTAAAGGCAGGGAGTGGATCACCGGTTTATAGTCTTTCCAATATAGCAGCTCTACCGGCAGACGCGTTAGGTACCGGTTAGGATAGGCGTTAGGCAATAGGGTCCCTTAGGTTAGGCAACATTGAGCATGGTGGGATGTTGGAATGGTGAACATGGTGAACTCCGGGACTAAGCATCCATACTTTTTTTCACGATCGTTAAAATCTTTCGGTTCGAACCGGACCGTTTCCTTGGATCCGAACTTTTTTTCGGGTTTTAGTGTCGAAAACACCATATTTTTTTTCAGGATATCCATAAAATATTTCACGGATGCTGACTTTTTTTCATGATAAAATCGTGAAACTTTTTACGGATATCCGTAAAATATTTCACCGAACCTGATTTAATTTCATCTTTAAATCCTGAAAATTTTTCAGGATATCCGTGAAATATTTCACGGTTTTTTGCCCAAGGGTCGTTCGAGTCTCGCCGAGTCTCGCCGAGTCTCGCCGCGGGCCTTCCAGACACGCATCACTTACGAGCTTTCCATAATTCAGCTCCCAAATTTCCTCAGGAATTTCGGATAAAATACAACTTTATCAGCTTCGGAACGACGTCATACATATTTTTTTTTCGGCTTTTGAAATTATTATTCCATACTTTTTTTTTTGTCTCACTTGTCAGGTGTGTGTTATTCATTTTGTTTATTAAAACAAAAACAAAAATAAATATCACAAAAAAATCATGAATGGGGAGGTTTATAAACGGGACAGCCTTTAAAAAACATATTTACGTTATAGTTTTATACTAGCGAAACTGCAGAGTTGTATATCTAAATTAGGATTACGTGGCTCGAAAAAGGGAAGATGGCATTTGATCAAGACACGCACTTGTTCCGACACTGTTGATGTCCCCGGTTGAGCCTGGTTAGGTTAGGTTAGGTTAGGTTAGGTTAGGTTAGGTTAGGTTAGGTTAGGTTAGGTTAGGTTAGGTTAGGTTAGGTTAGGTTAGGCTAGCATCACTATCTGTCCATCAAATCTCGCGTTGATCAAAATACCTACATCTCATCCTCGAAAAATGGTATAGTG
The DNA here is from genome assembly GCA_027744215.1 of Troglopedetes dispersus. Classification (NCBI taxonomy): domain Eukaryota; kingdom Metazoa; phylum Arthropoda; class Collembola; order Entomobryomorpha; family Paronellidae; genus Troglopedetes; species Troglopedetes dispersus. The sequence continues at coordinate 10,203 of JAHZNF010001909.1, forward strand.
GAACCCGTTTCATACGCTCCCGCTTAATACACGATCCCGGTTATTACGCGATATTTCTTTGGCACAAGGGTTATGACGCATGATTACAAATAAAACGTTTTTGACGTTTTTTTTAAAAAAAATAGCGTTTTTTGCTCACTCCTTTGAACTTTGCGTTTTAACCTACTTTCACTACCTTTGTTTGCGCGTATACAAAAAGCCATCAGCGTTTATAAGAACCAGAAACAATGGTCAAGGGATAGCCGAGTTCTTGCACAGAACTTCGTCGACTCGTTGAAACAAAAAAAAAAAAACACGAGAAACCTATCAGACGGTCTCTATGCACAGCACATCAATTCTTTAGTTCAAGGCACGTGCACACGGGTAGGCAACACGGATTACACGCTTGTCTAGCGGTTGCCTATCTCTTGGTGCTGGTGCTCGCACTGTCCAGCGATTCTCATTTCAATAGCTCAACTTTGACATACGAATTGATGCCGGTTGGCAATACCATACAAATGCCTTGACCAGTGATATACTCTTCCTCGCCAAATACAATAAACGTACCAACCTAAATTCATGGAAAAAAACAATCCTCCATCGATTTGTATCTATCTCGTAGGCTACCTACGCCGATCACTAGGGCCGGGATAATTTTAGATTTTTTCCGCGCCTTTTATTCGAAAACGGTTAGAGATAACCTAGGCAAATGACCCACTTTTGGAAAGCTCAGTTCGAGAGCTTTCAAAAGTGGGTCATTTGCCGGGGTTATCTCTAACCGTTTCCGAATAAAAGGCGAGAGAAAATTCTAAAAAGCATAATTCTGGCCCTATCGATCACGTACCTAAATATAGTACATTTTTAGGTAAAAATAAATAGCTATATGAGTCATCCGGGTGCATTCGACTTTGGAAAGACTAAAGTGCTAAAACTGATTCATAAACATATGCGTAATGATGAAATCGTAAACAGTTTCCAAAGAGAAACTCATTTGGCCACAGTTTCAAGTACCTTTCCGAGAATGTCATGGGTACTTTGAGTGGATTTTAATCGAAGTTGATAACGCTTATCATTTGCGTTTATAAGTTTATTATATCGTAATTAGAAAAATGTTGGCAGCTGCAACGATATATTGCTTCATTTCGATATTAGTTGCAACACTAAGACAAGGATTATTTTACTACAAGTTGTGTAAGTCTTCATGCACCGTCCAAGTTATAAATACTTTTAGAAAAATTTGAAAATACATTAAAATTGTATGAATTGGTTTAGTTTGGTTTGTTTTACACGCCTTCGGGGAGGGGAACGATTTTTCTTTAATCCTAGAAGAAAACCCAGCTTTAATAACGCTGAAGTACATTTGTTTTCTCTCAAAGTTTTGGTAGTGTAGCCTACGTTTGGATGACGCAAATAACAGAGGATTTTCAGGCCAAATGCAAACATCAGCAGATATCTCAAAGTGCTGATTGGCTGACGAAAAGGCGTTCGAGCAATCAGCGTCTATTTGCAGCTGCTATTTGAATGGAGCGCCAATTAACAGCCAAATCACATCCTCTGATTGGGTGGGTAGATCACCTAATTTAGCTATTTGGAGTTGGCACACACACACACACACATCAATGATTTTGTGTAAAAAACCTTAATTAATTATAATGTAGTACGATTGTTTTTAAAAAATATACAGCACGTAGGTTTAAACGGGTGCATTTACCGCGAAATTAATCTCTCTCATTCACAATGTCAGTTCCTGGATCTCTTCAAAGGAAGGCTTCCAAGACAAAGTAATGATATATTACGTAATGTCGTGGCTAATACACTTTTACTTCAAATTCGGGATCCCCTTAAATGAACCGAAATTACTTCTTCTGAAAAATTAAAAATTATAATTTTAAAAAAAGACCATTGGCGCAAAATTTTTGAAAACAAAGACCAAAAGTATTGTATGAAACTATTCAAAGAAAACTCTGAAAATTATGCATAAATGCGAAGATTAATAAAAATATCTTAAAACTTGATGTGCCTCCAGTAAGTACCAATGAAAGCTGAGCGATTCAAATAAATATTTAGAAATTGTTCCTCAAAGTAAGAAAATGAACAAACTTACCCAAAAATGGCAAATACCAAAGGAGAAGGACCCCAAATTTGAAAAGTGAATAAAGAACCGCATACCTGCAAAAAAATAAAAATAAATTATTAATTATTAGAAGTTTTATCATTATTGTTGCGAAAGAATACCGAGGAGAGTAACAACTAAACCAAATATTGTACACACTTAATTTACAGTTTTACGGCTTTTACAGAACTATTACGGCTATCCATGCTAATTCGGATGTTACACATAAAAGTTGATAACGACAAAATATTACGACTGTTACAGCACTATTACTGCTATTAAAGAACTATTACCTACAAATATTACAGGTCTCTTTTGGAAATAGTGTACACAGTACACTCCTGTTACGCTAAGTATTTTTTACTACCTTGAAGAACACCGGTATACTGTACCCACAAAATACAGATCTCAACATTGTTTTCAAATTAATAGTCAAGTCAGTCATCTTAGGCAAATCATATTCATATTAGTCCTGTCAAAGGTCATCAATCCACTCAAAACGTATGCTAGTCATAAACTTCGTGTAACTTATTTTTTATAGTTACGAAAAAAGAAGACTTTGACTTATTGTTAGCGTTCTACACTGTTAAAAGATTCCGTATGAAATTTCATAATTTGTGTGAAACTTTTTTTCACTATCCCGCCGTTATGAAATTTCAGCATGATTTCAGAACCTGTGTTGAATTTTCACCACGGGCGTTGAAAATTTCCAGAAAATGTTCTGAAAATGACATAAAGACGTACTAGTGAGGTCGTCGATGTTTGCCGGACGTTCTAATGAGGATTAATGGATTGGTCTTGCCAAGACCTTTCATTTGAGGGGTCACTCCGGTGGGTCTAGCGTAAAAATAAATTGATCCTCGTTAGAACGTCTAGCCGATCACCAACAATTTCACTAGTACATCGGTTTTTTAATGTGACGCTAGACCCACCGAGTGAATCCTCAAATGAAAGGTCTTGGCAAGACCAATCCATTTATCCTCATTAGAACGTCCGATAAACATCGACTACCTCACTATTACGTCTTTATGTCATTTTTCGCGATAGACATATTAGTGTATACATCAAATGGCAGGTCTTGGCGAGAAAACTTTCAAAATCGTTTATAAGAACGTCCGGCGACAGTCCACAGCCTCGCTAATACGTCTTTTGATAATATTTTCATCTTTTGCCGGACGTTCTAACAAGGTTTTAAATAGTATACTCTCCAAAAATCCAGTATTTGCAGTGCTCTCCGTCTAATGCAATGGCCGTCGTTGCTCGGTATGAGAAATTCACTGAATTTTCATAACATCGTCTGAATTTTCATGCGTATCCGTAATGAAAACTTGTTTCCAGCAAAAATGTGAAAATTCAACAGAAAACTTGTATGAATTTTAAGAATATTTTTAACAGTGTAGTTTAATAATAAGAGACTCTCTAAAAACAACAAAAAGTAAAACGTTTCCATCAGTATAGGCGCAGGCGCTCAGCCAGCATAAAAACAAATCGGGTGCAGCGGATCCTTTCCCCTGGGGGGGGGGGGGGGGGGGTTG